>VMDO01014507.1:37500-54376 GCA_007922755.1 Pedetes capensis | reverse complement strand
CATGCCTGAGGGTCTGGGTTTAGGCCCCAGTACTGCAAAACATAGAAAAAGCAATAGCCCAGGATTCCACAATTCAGTATGTGGAGCGTAACCACCATGAGTAAGAAACACTTAACTGTTGTGAAATGTGATTTCAGGTGCCCTCGAGTTGGTGTCTGACTGATAGCAACCCTATGTATAACAGGTGAAACACTATTGTTAGTGCTTCTCTGTTATTCATAGGGTTTTCAATGGCAGATTGTTTTGGTGGGGGAGTGGATTGTTGTTGGTCCATCTCCCAGGCCTACAGTTCCTGGTATTCCCAGGTGGTCTGCCATCCAAGTACTAAGCAGACCTGACCCTGCTTAGCTTCTGAGATCTGAGGGAATTGGAGGCCACAGGGCTACAGCTGCAGGCATTTTAACTAGAGTAGCTTGGAGCATTTCAATTATTACCAGGAGAATTATGAGTTGGCAGCCAGTGGCAGCATGTGTTATTTAGTGAGACCCTGACCCAAAAATAAAAAGGAAAAATTGGGCTGGGGTTATAGCCCAGTGTAGAGCACTTGCAAAGTATGTGTGGGGACCTGCATTCAACCTCCAAGTAAAGAGGAAAGAAAGAAAGAAAGAAAGAAAGAAAGAAAGAAAGAAAGAAAGAAAGAAAGAAAGGAAGGAAGGAAGGAAGAAAGAAAGAAAGGAAGAGAGAGAGAGAGGGAGAGAAAGAGAGAGAGAAAAAGGAAGGAAGGAGAAAAGAAAGGAAGGAAGGAGGAAGGAAGAAAAAGAAAGACAAACAAAGGAAGAAAGGAAGAAAGGAAGGGAAGAACAGAGAAAAGAAAAGATAAGAAAACAAAAGAAAAATATGACCTGGATTTTCAACCAAGCATCAGAATGAACTGAACTATGTAGAAGCATTCAAGTGGAATTAAGTTCTGACAGCCTCTTAGTGTCTTAACTGTGTTTGCTTACTGAGCAAAGGTACTGGGTCATTATAATTTCTTGTAACAACACTGAAATGAAATGTCATAAAGTTCAACTCAAGACATAATACCTACGCAATTACTATCCTTTATCTTTTATTTGTTAAATTAAATTTATGCTAGCTGAGACATAAAAGCATGAAAATTGTACATATTAATGGGGCAACACGGGGTTTTGATAATGTATACTTTGTATAATGATTAAATAAGTTTAAATATATTCATTTACTCAAACATTAATATTTCATCATGGTATAAACATTCAAAATCCTTTCTTCTTACTTTTGAAGTGCACAGTACATTGTTGTTACCTATAGTCACTATGCCTGCAGCCATACCACTGTGGCGTCCAATCCCATCTGATCTTGGAAGCTAAGCAGAGTCAAGCCTGGTTAGTACCTGGATGGGAGACCACCTGGGAACACCAGGTTCTGTAGGATTGGGAGAAGGATCTAGCAACCCACTCCTCCTCAAACATCAAGCCATTGAAAACTCTATGAATAGCAGAGAAGCACTGACCATGGTGTTTCCTCGTCTGTGGTACGTAGGGTCACTATGAGTTGGATACCGACTGGATGGCACCTAACAACAACAACGTAGTCACTATGTTGTACAAATAGCACATTAAAATATCATTCTCCTATTAACTGTTGCCTGCAGCCATAGCTCTGTGGCATCCAATTCCGTCAGATCTCGGAAGCTAAGCAGGGTCGGGCCTGGTTAGTACCTGGAAGGGAGACTGCCTGGAAACACCAGAAGCTGTAGGCTTGGGAGAAGGACCTAGCAACCCCCTCCCAAAAATCAATCTGCCATTGAAAACCCTATGAACGGCAGAGAAGCACTGACAATAGTGTTTCCCCTGTTGAACAGAGGGTCGCTATGAGTCGGATACCGACTCGATGGCACCTAACAACAATAATTAACTGTTACTTAGTAACCACAAAACAAACTTTCCCCATCCCTCCCACACTCTACTCTCCCTAACCTCTGATAATCACCATTCTATCCTCAACTTCTGTGAGATCGTCTCTGTTAGATTCCACATGTGTGTTGGATCATGTGGTACTTGTCTTTCTGTGCTGTCTTATTTCACTTAACATAATGACTTCCAACTCCATCCATATTGTTGTAACTGTTAGGATTTCAGTGTCTTTGTACCACATTTTGCTTACCCATTCCTAAACTGATAGGCACTTGAGTTGTTTGTATTCCTTGGCCACTGTTGATTGTGTGGCAATGAACATGGGAGTGCAGACATGTCTTTGACATACTGGTTTCATCTCCTTTCTGGAATTGCTGAATCATATAGTATATCTTTTAAATTTTTTTATGAACTGTCTTATTGTTTTCCATTATGGCTGTTACTGTTTGGACCTAAATTCTTCCCCAAAGTCATTTTATTTGCCCCCCATTTGTTGGCACTGTCCTGGGAGGTTGTGGAACTTTGGGAGGCAGGTCTAGCTTGGAGGAATTGGCCCCCTGGGGTTGAACCTTTGGAGGTTTTCACCTGCACCTGAAGCCCTGGTCCGTCTCTGTTCCTGGTCACCATACCATAAAGTTGTCCATCGGAGATCCTGTCACTGCCACTGCCATCATTCCTGCCCTGCCACCATTATGGACTGACATAGTGTTTGTATTACGTTCATTCTATCAGTCTGCTATTATTCCCTTTTCTCCACATCCATTTATTATCTTTAATCTTTTTGACAGTAGCCTTTTTTATTGCAGTACTGTGGTACTGAATCCAAAGACTTACACAAGCAAGTGCTGACCCATGAAGCTGAACTAAGCTTTTTCTATTTTTTATTTTGAGACAAGTCTTGCTAAATTGTACTGGCTGCCTCTGGCCTTGCACTCAGGATCCTCTTGCCTCAGACTCCTTAGTTGCTGGGATTACAGGCTTGTACCATGACTTCCAGCAACAGTGGCCATTTTTACTGGGGTGAGATGGTCTTTCATTATGGTTTTGATTTGCATTGCCCTGAAAATTAATGATATTGAGCATTTTTTTCATATACCTGTTAGCAATTTGTATGCCTTCATTTCGGAAATGTCTCCTTAGCTCTATTTATTGCCCATTTTTAAATTTAGTCATTTCATTTGTTGGAGTTTTTGTTGTTGTTTTTGTTACTTAATTATTCAAGTTTTTAATATAATATGGATACTATCCCCTTATGAGGGCTGGGATTTAGCTCAGTTGGTAGAGCGCTGCTCTGCAGTCTCTGAGGTCACAAGTTCGATTCCCAGCACTGCAAAATGGGAGAAGGACATGGCACCCCACTCCCAAGGCAATCCTGAAACAGCCATTGAAAACCCTATGAGGGTCGCTATGAGTCGGACTCGACTCGACGGCACCTAACAACAACAGCAACAATCCCCTTATCAGAAATAGAGTTGCCAATATCTTGTCAGATCTATGTTTGCAAATATCCTCCCATTCTGTAGGTTGTCTTTGTCCTCTATTTTTTTTCTTTTTTTGCTGTGCAGAAGCTTTTTAGTTATCTGTAATCCTGTTTGTTTTTGCTTTTGTTTCTTGTTTAATCTGTGACCTTTCCATTGTCCTGATGCTTTCCCCTCTGTGTTTTCTTCTTGGAGTTTCATGTCAGACACTTAAGTCTTTAATCCATTTAGACTGGAGTTTGTGTCACTGCTGAAATATAGGGGTCTGTTCTATTGATTGATGTGTTCTCTAGTTGGCTGCACCACTGTCTTTGCCGTGTTGTCAGGTGGGGCCGCTGGCTAGTCACTGTGATGACCTCTGTGTGGGCCAGTCACAGAATGTACTCACTGGCTGGTCAGTTCCACTATTTCAGCTCTGAATTTGGGTATGGTTATAGGCTGGACTCTGATACTAGGTGTCACTGCTGTGAGGCTCTGCAGACATGCACATTGCAGATTGCCTCCCTCCCAGGTCAGGACATGGAGAGCACTGTGTTGTTATTGTTTTGTTTTGCTAAGTTGAGCTGTTCTTTGGACTCTTGAGTAAAATAAGTCTATCCTTTCTGATTTGCTTAAATGCACAGAGGTGGGCATCTTTCTTCCTGGGCAGAGCTTCAGGGCTAGACTTGGGCTGAGCTGAGCAGCTATTTAGTGTCCCATGTTGTGTAAGTATAGCCCCACTCTTTTCTGAAATGTGTGGTGACAAACATCACTCTGTATGGGCCATCACCAGATGGGAATTCTCAACCTTGGATAAGAAACCTGGGCCAAAATAAACATTTCTTCCTTATAACATACCCAGGCTGTTTCTAAGCAACAGAAAAAGGACTAAGACAATGTGTTCGAACCCGAAAATAGATCCCTATGTATTTTTAAGTAAGAAATTTTAAAAGTTTTCTACATGCATATCAGAACACACATGAACACATATACACACGCACGCACAAACATAAACACAGACAATATTATCTGTGTGAACTTAGGCAAGAATCTATAAAGACATGCTCCAAACTGTTGACACAGTCTTCAGTGTGAGACAGAGTGGAGGGAGAGACAAAATCAATGCTAGATACACTGGTGGATTTATAGGTGGCCTCTTTGTATTTTTTAGTATTTTTCAAATAATTATTTTTAAAAATTAACAGTTTGGTTGACTTCTCAATGTTTATTTATTTATTTATTTAAATAAATAAATATTGACAATGAAATAATGAAATACTGACAATGAAATAATTTCATGATTCAAACTATTTGGGGAGGGCATAAGTCACTGAGAATTAATGTAAAGCTATAAAAATTCTAGTAAGAAGCTTATATATACCAAATTTACAGGAATTAATTGATTCTTCAAAACACATCCAGATTAGGAAATGCAGCTATGAAGTACAGAGACTGATTTCATTTTTTAAGACAGGCAAAAAAAGCCCAATAACTTTTTACATGGATTATTATAAGGCCATTTTAAAAAATGATGCCCACCAAAAAGTATGCAAGTCAAATTTGTATTTATTTTTCTACATTTGGAGATGATACTCTCATATGCAGATCTGTGCTTATCTTGGCTAAATATATTAAAATACTTGTCATTTTGGGTCTTTTAATGTGGTAAGTGTCTGTCTGTCTGACTGTCTCTTTCTCTCTCCCTTCTTTCTTTTGATATATGGAAATGTGTTCTATATTAACATTCAGATACCAGGATTTGGCCTGGGTTTGATTTATTGATATGTCATTCTGCTCAACTAACAATATATTTTGAATGTGATGTGCATATAAATAAGATAGAAACATGTTAATAAAATAAACTCAAAAGTTATTATTCCTTTTGATGTAAGCTAAGGGGTGTTGTAAAGAGAATGAGTAAGTCTTCCTTTCAAAACTCCTTCAAAGTAATATTTCAGAGATGATATAAATAAGAATTTTCTTAGGATTCTGAATATAAAGGCAGTATGAAATGACTCCAGTATGAAATGACTCTAAGATGGAGAGACTGAATAAGGCTTTAAATAAATTTTAAATTCAATTTCTTTAACTAGAAATATAAGTTATCAAAAGTTGTTTATCATGGGCAGGTATCTGGTGCCTATTGTTAATGATTTTCTTATTTTCTTAAAATTATAGCCTAACCTCAAAAATAGTCACATCGCTTAACAATAGTTTAGCTTTGTGAAGAATGTATGTTCCAATTTTCTTTCTCTAGCATTTAAATTTCTATAGCTTTATTGTCTACCTCTGGATCTGCTTTTGGAGCTTTGCCACTCTTAATTGCTCTGATCACCTGATGGTACATTTCTGTTAATTGCAGAGATCTAAAAATACTGGTATACTTTAAATGTGGTTTTAAACTTAACAAACAGTGAGGATCAAGGAGTAGACATAGCCCTTATTGGATAATCAGAAGGATTAATCACTGGCAATTTTGGTGATGTTATGAAGCATAAGCAGAAAATATGGAGTGTTTGAGGTAAGGCTAGCCTTGCCTTAGCTTTGTTGCTAGAGATGAGTACCATCCAGGAGTAATTGCTAGTTTGCTTCACATATGCACAAGTAAACATTCACAATATGTCAGTTTCAGAAGGTGGGTATCAGCCATGCTGAGCGTTCGCCTGGAGCTGGGTTAGTTAATGCAAAACTCTTCAGCCCATTTTATATGGGTGACTTTATTCTGGGTGGTTTCATTTGTCTGTCTCATGAATACCACCTTGACTCTGTTAGTTGGCAGAGGTATTTCAGTTTTATGGTTAATATATAAAATTTTAAATGCCATATTCGGGGGACATTTATAAGAATGTTCCCTGCTGTCTACATCATTTTCCACCTATCATCAAAATTTGACACGTAGGCTTGTGGTGAATACTTTAAAGAACCGAGAAAGTTATTGTTCACTAAGAAATGCCACCATTGAGATGAATCAGACTTTACATAAAAGTCAAAGCTTTAACAATGAAGAAAGCTATTCATATCCTGGGTATTCCAAAATATGGTTGGAGTATTAATGAATAAATTAAGTTTGATATGGACTTATTAGAGAATATTCTAATTCTTTTTGAGATTTTGCTTTGCCTGCTCTGGATAACAATAGTGATAATAATTATGATGTGAGCTCGCTTAAGCCAGGCATGCATTATACAAAAGATTTCTAAGTGTTTTAGATGACTGTTTCATTTGATCATATAATAACTTATGTAGTAGGTAGTATTACCTTTCTCATTTTATATGTAAGGAAACTGACAACCTAATAGTTTGCTATATTTTCATAACAAATCCTCACATTTGGCAGATAAGTAACACTCATTTATTGACTTACAATTCTATAAGCCAGAAGTCTAAGCAGAAACTGTTGCCTTGGTACACTCTGTTCTTGGTACACTCATGTTCTAAAATCAAGATGGCAGCTGGGCTGCATTATCATTAGAGCTTCTGGGGAAGAATCCACTTTCTAGCGCATTCAGATTTGTGGCACAATCTAGCTCCTTGAGACTAGGAAACTAGTTTCCTTGTTGGCTCTTATCTGGAATTCACCTTTAGATCCCAGAACCTCCATTCTTTGTCCCATTCTTTGTCCACGTGGCCGCCTCCACTTTAAATAAGACAATTATCTCATACCTCTAACTTCTTGGTCTCTGATCTCTGGACCTGGTTTAAAAAACTCATGTGATTAGTTAGGTCAGATTCATCCTTTCTTAAAGACAACTATGCCGTATGTGTGAGCATCCTGTAATATTCACAGTTCACATCCACCATCAAGGCCATAGATGATATCTATATTTTTAATTTAAAAAAGAGTATTATTATGGAAGTGTATACCAGGTAAAAGAGTTGAAAATATTGTCTTTGAAGGAAGTATGGGTGGGAATAAAGTACAGGAATTGTAAATTTTTGTCAAAGCCCTGGTGAATTCTTTATCATCCTCTTCTTTTTTCCTTCCTTCCTCCCTCCCTTCCTTCCTTCTTTCCTTCCTTCCTTCCTTCCTTCCTTCCTTCCTTCCTTCCTTCCCTCCTTCCTTCCTTCTTTCCTTCTTCCTTCCTTTCCTCTCTTTTTCATTCATTCATTCATTCATTCATTCTTTAAAAATATTCATACTTTTCTTTAAAAATATTTATTCATTATTTATCTTTCTCCTTTTCGTAGAATTTTGGGATAGCAAGTCCTATGGAATCATGATCAAGTGTGGAAAGCCTGAAAGCTAAAGTGAGTAAATGTAATACTGAGTTGTAATTGGATGAATCAGTGTAAATTTGTTATTTTAAATGCAGATATAGAGGGAGACGTAGATTTAAACGTATATGTATATGTGTGACTAAGAAGATACATATATTTCCTACCTCTGCCTTCAGAGAGGGCTAGAAATCATACCACAGAAACAATGGGATTATCTAATACTTAGCTCCTTATTTCTAAATAGCATTCTTAATATAATCATCCAGGGCTCTTTGGAGAAACGACAGGTACCAGGGATAAAGAAGAGAAAGAACACAAGCCCAAAACATCAATTTTTGCCAGAAGGTACTAAAAGATGATTGGAGGAGTTGTCAAAGATGGTATAGGAGCTAGCATGAAAGGTTCTCACTAGTCATCTATGAAAAGATTTTAACATCAAAATAGATAATGGTAATAATAAACTATGACCCACTGAATGAAAAAAAACCTATGATTCTATACTGATAACAAAAAAATGAGTAAATAAATGGCATTTTTAAGTGGAGAAAGGAAAGCTGGACATTAAAATAGAAGACCAGCAAATATAATTATTAGAAATGATAATTAGAAGAATCATCATTTAGGAACTATATTAGTAATAATTCAGGAATAAATTATCAGTGAATGCTAAATCAAGCAGATTAACAGTAGTAAGGTATTGGGATATGTATACAAAGAGAAAACACAATCAAACTCAATACTTA
This sequence comes from Pedetes capensis, assembly GCA_007922755.1. NCBI lineage: Eukaryota > Metazoa > Chordata > Mammalia > Rodentia > Pedetidae > Pedetes > Pedetes capensis. Next base: position 46,081 of record VMDO01014507.1, on the reverse strand, counting down.
AGCACAAGATAGCCATAGGGGGCTGATTTATTTGCAAGTAAAGAATTTAGGAAATCTATCATAAACCTAGGCTGGGATTTAGCTCAGTGGGTAGAGCGCTGCGCTGCAGTCTTTGAGGTCCCGAGTTCAATTTCCAGCACCACATAAATGGGAGAAGGGCCTGGCAGTCCACTCCCAAGGCAATCCTGAAACATTCAGCCATTGAAAACCCTATGAGGGTCGCTATGAGTCAGACTCAACTTGACGGCACCTAACAACAACAACATCATAAACCTATGGGCTGGGGTTTAGCTCAGTTGGTAGAATGCTGCCCTGCACTTTCTGCAGACCCAGGTTTGATCCCCAGCATCACAGAATTGGGAGAAAGATGTGGCAGTCCACTCCCAAAGCCATCCCCAAACAATCAACCCTTAAAAACCCTATGAGGGTCACTATGAGTCAGGTCCAACTCAACAGCACCTAACAACAACACTCATAAACCTGGAAGTATTGAAATAACTTAATACAAATAGAGTATCCACAATCCAAAGGCAAAAAGGAAGATTCCAGTAGCTTGGCCAAGTTACTGAGGAGCATGGTATGCCACATCTCTTTTGTATCATTCATTACAAGACACTATGCTGTGTGAGTTTTGTCAGATATGGCCTGGTTTAGAAAAAGAAATAACAAGTTCAAAATGTTTCTCTTTGTTTTTTGGCCTCTCAATATTACTAGGGCATCGTTCATTAGAAAAAGATGAAGCAAAGTCTAGAAACATAATTAAAAATTTTACTCACATAGGACAAAATTCTTGCAGAGATTTTCCCGAGGAAATTTTTCAAGCATTTTTTAAAATTAAAGTCCTCTAAAGGAACCAATTTATCAGATTTTTCATGACCTACACAACTGAATTTTCTATGGCTATGATAAGACTGGGGGAGTTAGCTCAGTTGGTAGAGTGCTGGACTGCACTCTCTGAGGATCTGAGGAGTTCAATCTCCAGCACCTAAAAACAAAAACAAAAACAAAAACAAAACAACAAACAAACAAACACCCAGAAGAACAGGGTAATCCACTCCCAAAGAAATTCCAAAGCAATCAGTCAACGAAAACCCTGTGAGGGTTGCTACATTCGGACCCAACTCAATAGCACTTAACAACAATATAAGATACTGAAAACACTGTCTTAAAAACTAAGAGAGAAGACAAGTCCATCACTGATTTGTTCAAAGAGGTGGTAGTTCAGGTTCATGCTGATTATTATGTAGCTGAGGTGCCTGTGTGCTCTGCAGCTGAGTGTGTTGTTGGAGCCCGAACATGACCAGGTATATCTGGAAGACAAGTGGGACTGGGCCAGTAGAAATCCGTGTATGGGAGGAATGGAGCACCTCCTAGGAGATCAATGGACAGAGGAAGAAGATGTATGGGGCTGTCCAATGGCAAATACTAAGTCCACTGACATTGAATTTCAAGTATCATATGGCTTAAGTTACTTGTATTTTCAATTTTCCTCCAATTTCCTGGCATTCATGGAAGTTTAAGGAACTGTGATAGTTAAGTTTAGGTGTCAACTTGACTTGATGAAGAGATAGCCAGCTAGGAAAATTTATTTCTGGGTATGTCTGGGTGGACGTTTCCAGAGAAATTGGTATTTGAATCGGTGAACTGAGTAGATTCAGCTGCACCTATTGTGGGCAGCCACCTTCTACACAGTTAAGGAACCAGAACATAAAAGGAGAGAAAAGGCAAATTGTGTCTCCTCTCTCTCTCTCTCTCTCTCTCTCTCTCTCTCTCTCTGTCTGTCTCTGTCTCTCTCTCCCCCTGTATGTCTCTACTTCTCTCTCTCCCTTCCCCATCCCTCTTTTCTAAAGTTGGGAATACCCATCTTTTCCTGCCCTTGAACATCAGAATTCCACATTCTTCAGACTTCAAACTATAGATCCTGTACCTCCTTACCAAAGGCAGCTCCTAGTACATAGAAGGAACTTAGTACACTTCTGGTGAATCAGCAAAGAATTGAGTGAATACTACGAAAATCTATCTAGAAGTTGAATGTTGAAATTGCTTGTCACAGAGCCAATAGCATCAAAAATGTTTATAAATCTCTTGGCTGGGAAACCTTTTTCCTAGCTGTTATTCTGTAGAAATTGGAATGTGTGCCTGCACTGTAGCACAGGCCTGTAATCCCAGTGACTCCAGAGGCTGAGGCAGGAGGATCACAAATTCAAGGCTACAAGCAGCCTGTGCAATTTAGTGAGACACTGTCTCAAAATAAAAAATTAAAAGGGGGCCGGAAGTGCAGCCAGGTGGTAGACCACTTGCCTAGCATGTGTGAGGCCCTGGTTATGACTCCCAGTACTGAAAAATAATTGGAATAAGTGGCGAATATTAATTTGCAAGTTGTAATGGCTCTTCCTTCTCTGAAGCCACGGTTTTCAAACCATGGTAGAAAACTCAGTGTTCATCACTGGGACAATTTCCCCTGTGCGAGCATCGGGCAGAGGTCCTGGAACTCTAATGGGTTCTATGAAATCTGTCAAGTGCTCTTGTTTCTTGCTCCTGGGGTGACTGCTTTCACGCTTGCATGCTGCCTTGGAGGCCGCCTGCCATGCTGCATCTCTGACAGGGTTTGACTGCAGAGCTCTTGCCAAGGTTTGCAGCCTTGTTGTCGTGGATCCAGGTTCCCTGGCTTTGCCATGGCACCATGCCTCCTGGAGCCTTGCTCCTTTGCATGGTTGCTGTGAGGGGATGGGAGATGGGCTTATTATTCTCATTAAACCCCCAAATCCCATCCTGTTTGAAATCCAGAGGACTCTATTTCTTCTAAGGGACAAATTTCTTTTGCCGTCTGGAAGTGTCCTTCTTGGTCTCTGCTTAAAAGCCTTGTGGAAAGTTACATTAGTCCCTCTCATGAAGGAGTGGGTGGAGGAGATATTGAAAGAGCCATCTTTTTTCTTCAAAAAAGCATTTTGTAATAATTGGCTTTCTGAGTTATTTGTACTATGGGTGATTGTGGAGGTGAGGTCAGGGACTTTGCTAAAGGCTGGATGAAAAGTATAAGAGGACACTGTTCCTGAAATAAAAGAGAACAGGATTGGAATAATTAGAATGGTGAACAAATCCTACTCACACAAAGTCTTCTGAACAGACACAGAATGAGAGGGAACAATAAAGGCAAAGGTTAAACTGTAGCAGAAAACCAGGTTATTACACCATGAAAGTAAATGTATTTTCAGGGGAAAAAATAGTAGCCACGTATTTTAAAGGTAAGTAATTTGCTAAATCACATGTGTATGAGAAGTATTTCTTAAAAATCATATCCACAAACTTTTTAAAATTTAAATTTATTTTAACTGATACACAAAATATAAAAATTGTACATATTAATGGAGTAAGGTGATGTTTCAATTCATGTGTACACTGTGCAGTGTTTAAGTCAGGTGAAGGATGTCTATCTCTTCAAACACTTATCACTTCTTTATAGCAAGAGTATTCAATATTCTTTGAGCTTTTCTAAATGTAAAGTTCGTCATTGTTATCTACAGTCATTCGGCTAGGCAGTAGCACACCAGAACCACTTGCACGTTTCTCTGTGACAGGCAGTGATGTAAGTACTCTGTAATTTATTTTCCTATTCAATCATCCAAATTTTATATGAGAAGGTAGGATTATTGATGAGGACATTTTCCCAAGAGGATACACCTACTAAATAACAGACTGTGGATTCTTTTTATTCCTCCCCCCTCTCTCCTTCTCTTTTTTGGTGTGGTACTGGGTGCCTGAGCCCAGGGCCTCATGCATATTTTGCAAGCCATCTACCACAAAGTTGCACCCCAGCCCATTTTTGATTTTTTATCTTGAGTTTAGGTGTCTCTAAGTTATTCATCCTGCCTCTGGCCTCAAACTCACTATCCTCCTGCCTCCACCTCCCAAGTTGCTGGTGTGACAGATGTGTGCCACTGTGTCCTACAGAACATGGATTCTATCACGAACAGTTTTACTCCAAGATTTCTTGACTTGAACACAAGTCACCTCGCTTACACATCCCTTATACCTTATAAAGACAATTCTCACATGCTTCTTTTAACACTATCCTTTGTCTTCAGGCAATGGTTAGTTTTATGTGCCAATTTAAGTTAGAGGCCAGTTACTAGTTCTTTGGTTAAACATCAGTCTAGATGTTACCATACATGTATTTTTAGATGTGATGAGCACCTACAATCAGTTGACATGAAATAGTGCAGATTATCCTCCATGACAGGCATGAGTCTCATTTGAAGGCCTTAACAGGCAAGACTAACTTCCCAGTAAAGAATGAATTCTGCCTCCAGACTGCAACATAGAAATTGCATCTGAGTGTCTAGATTTTGGACTCAAAATTGTAACAATAATTCTTACCTGAATATCTAGATTCCTGGCTTGCTCCATGAATTTCAGACTTGCCAGCCCCCACAATAACCATGTGAACTAATTTCTTTCTCTCTCTCTCTCTCTCTCTGTCTCTCTCTCTCTCTCTCTGTCTCTCTCTCTGTCTCTCCTCTATACTAGGGGTAAAACCCAGGACCTCAAGTACTCCACCTCTGAGCCATATCCACAGCCCACTCAACTTCTGTTGGGAGTCAGGGTCTTGCTAAGTTATGCAGGCTGCATCTATTCTCAAACTCATGATCCTCCTGCCTCTGCCTCCTAAATCGCTAGCATTACAGGCATGTAATTACAGGTACCATCATGCCCAGCTGCCAATTTCTTAAAATAAATCTTTTTCCCAATTTCTCTCTTACTAGGTAGATAGATCGATAGGTAGGTAGGTAGATGGTAGATAGATAGATAGATAGATAGATAGATAGATAGATAGATAGATTCTGTTGGCTCTGTTTCTCTAGACATCACAGACTAATAAACTCTGCTATTGTTTGGATCTTAGATGACCCCGCCCCCCAAAGCCCTAAGCATTACAGTCTTAGTCTCCACATTGGTCCTCCTGGGAGGTAGTGGAGCCTTTCAGAGGTGGGGCCTGGTAAGAAGTCAGGTCATTGTGGGTGTGCTCTCAAAGGCTACTGTGAGACGCCAGTCCTTCCCTATTCTTCTTTCTTTGCCTCCTGACCACCAGGAGGTGAGCAGCTTTGCAGTACCATGAGCTCTTCCTTGTTACTATATGCTGCCCAGCACATGCCCCAAAGCAATGGTGCCAGGCAAATATGGACGAAACCTCTGGAACCACGAGCCAAAATAAACTTTTTCTCTTTTCAACTTGATTGTCTCAGGTATTTTGCCACAATAACGGAGAGCTGACTAGCACACACTTTTTGTGATGCATTTGAAATGGTATAGTTGTCAAAGTGAGTTTTGCATTTGGTGCCAGTGTGCCCAACTGTTGATTGTTGGTTTACTAATACAAAAATGTATATAAAATAAGAGTAAGCACTTAGAAATAATTATAACAAATGGCACGCTATGGTATTCAAACTCATGATCAATAAACTCATCATGTTTGATAGGATGTAGATCGGAATGAATGCTACCAAACTTGTACTTATATGGTGATTTGTGTGGGGTTCAGCTATATACTAGTCATATGTGATATTCTGCCAACTATAACACAAAAATGTATGAAAATCTGAGAATAAGAAACCATTCAGTATTGGAACTTGTTTTTATTGCACTTTTTATTTAAAAAATTTGAGATTTGCAATTTAGTATTATTAGCTATGTTTGAGATGTACAACTTGTAGTACTCGTATTTAACACTAGTTTGTTCTTAGCTTCTGAGATATGATGGGATTGGATGCCACAGTGGTATGGCTGCAGGCCAACACTAGTTTACAGATGGCCTTTTCTTTTCCTCATTTTTTTTTTTCTTTTGTGGTACTGAGTTGCACTCTGGACACCTTTCTTTCTTTCCCTTTCTTTCTTTTTTCTTTCTTCTTTCTTTCCTTCTTTCTCTCTCTTTCTCTTTCTTTCTCTCTTTCTCTCTTTCTCTCTTTCTCTCTTTCTTTCTTTCTTTCTTTCTTTTCCTTCCTTCCATTCTTCTTTCTTTCTTTCTTTCATCTTCACACAGGGCCTCATAAATTACACAGGATACTTCTGGACTCAAACCCACATTCCTCCTGCCTCTGCCTCCCTAGTCATTAGAATTACAGGTGTGCACCACTGTGCTGGGCCTTAAAGATGGCCTTTTTCTAAGCCTAGTTCATGGGATTCTTTTGGTCAAAAGATAATATACTTTTTCTGCATGTGGCAATAAAATATAAGCTATTCCCAAGAAAGAAAGACTATATGAATCCATGCTAGATTTGGCGGGAATCTTGGAATCTTATTTTTCATGTATGGGGTTTAGTTTTGTGGCTTCTATTGAAGAAGTGCTAAAACCTCAGTGTGATATTTGTGGGCACGTACTGGCTAATGAAGTAATGAAACCTAAAACCAGGATTTGCATTCATAGCATACAAATTTTCTTCAAAGCTTAAAGACTTCTTTGAAAAAAAATTGAAATAAGAAGTCACCAGAAGGAGACATTCACTGTTTTACATCTAAACATTAGTGTTTTGTGGGTTTCTTACAAAGTAATATTACATATAATTGCTGAGGCCTAGGTGGAGGTAAAGATCTTACTGAAGATGTTTGCTTAGAAATGTTGAGTGGTCCTGAGGCACAAAGTTAGTTTAAAAACTTTCTGGTAACATCATAGCTTGACATATTCCAAAACTGGTGAATGATGGAAAACCAAGCTAGAACAAATACAATTAGCAAAATATGTTGCATTACAGTTTGACAAATACACAGGTATTCCCAACATGGCAATTATTTTACATGTGTGTGATTTGAACATGACAATGATTACTCTGTCAACAAATGTGGGTTGTGGTTTAAGTTTACTATGGAAATAAATTTTGATATCATGGTGGTAATGACAGGAAAGGAACCTTGAATATCTGCTCAGATTAAGGAGTTTGTGCCAGAATGTAAATCAATCTACCCTTTCCAACGTTGATAAAATCTTGTCTCAAGGAGAAAAAAAATGAGCTGAACTGAAAAGCAAAGTAAGTAGTAACAATGGTGAATTACACAAAGGCAAATATATTAAATTCAGGATTATTCCATTTATTACATGATAATAAGGAAGCTGATTATAAGAAACTATACATGGTCCTCAAGGAAGAAAGTTCTGTCAAGAATATATGAGTTGTGAAAAATAAAAAAAGAACAAAAAACTCTTAATGTTTCTACATTTAGAGATATTTAATAAGATAGAAACCCTATTACTTTTATTTCTATAACACTTTTAATAACCTTTAATTTCTTATGCAGGGAAGGAATACAATATGCTTTCCAACAGAAGATAAGATCAAAGGAGAAAATAGAATTTGGACGCTGGAAAGAACATTTTCTATAGATTATAATAGCATGTCTCACAATTGTGCAATTATGTATGAAGTAGATGATAATCTTGATGGAGCATTCTAGCTAAATGAAATTTCCATAGGCTATTTTTGGAGGTGGAAAATGAGGGTATGTTTGCCTTAGGATATGGATATGCAGCAGATCTTTCACGTAAATAACTACTATTTCTCTATTCACCTTGGTTCTTTGTTCTACTTCACTTGGTTCCCCTGTTTATTTTCTACAAATATTAAAGAAAGTATAAGGAATGTGATTAACTGCTTTTCTTTCTTAAAAGTATTCCTTCTGTGACATTCTTCTTTTTTAGTAAATCAAGTTTTCTTCCATTGTGCTGCATAAATGATGATGGTGGTGGTAATGGTGGTGGTGATTGTTAATGGTACCTCTCGAGATCACTATAAATACCTGAAATACGTGTCTTTTTTGTCCTCTTCCTGGAGAAGCATATTTCACATTCAATGATACCATCTGAGTCTTTGTCTCTTTAAGTGACACATTTAGTTTTTTGAGATTCTTGGTATAATGCCACAGAAGCTTTTAAAATGGCATTTTAATGGAGAATGATGTTCTGGCAGCCAAGAACTATAGGTACATACAAATTATTGTCCTAAATTTCCACATTTTACTTTTCTTATTCTCCAACCTGAAACCTGCATGGGAAAAAGAGAAACTCGGATCCACTTACTAATTTAACAAACCCATAAAAATCTATGAAAGATCACATTGCTACCAAATGCAGTTGTCTCCAATCCTCACTCCCTGGGGGAAAAAAATAAAAGAAAGAGTGACCTATTCTGTTGGTTAGTTTGGTTATATAGTACCAGATCTTAGGTGAATAATCTGTACTAGACAAGCAGAAAGACAGATAATTAGAGCTTTTGAAACAGGCCATTTTACATTTTTGTTCAGTTCTCTACATTAGAGAACAGCACATTTCACCTTGAGTCAGCACTATTCACAGAGTCCCTTCTCTCCAGCCCCCTAGTGTGGAATGCACCTCTCCAGGCATCCCAACTTTTTAAAGCTTAAGCAATCTCTGCTGCTGAGAGGACACCAGTAGGGAATGACAGGATCCAGGCTTTACATTCCTGGGAATGATGATGATGGGTTTCAGGTGTAGTACCAGATGTAAAGAAAGACTATTTTGAGCATCAATCTTGCCAAGTGGGCTGCATGTGATCAATTGCCTACCAGGCCAGTG
>VMDO01014507.1:0-35000 GCA_007922755.1 Pedetes capensis | reverse complement strand
TTGTTGCTGTTCAACCATTCCTCTCATAAATTGTATTCATTCCTTTGGTCTTCCATTTGGTTTTGTCTTTCTTCTTCTGTACATAGGATTTCCTTGAGAATCCTCTGAAATCCTGGTTTGGTGGTCATGAATTGCTTAAGTTTGTGTTTACCTTGGAAGGTCTTTGTTTCCCCATCCACTTTAAAGGATATTTTTCCTGGATATACTATTATTGATTGGAAGGTATTTGTTTTCAGGACTTGGACTATATCACTCCTTCCTTTCTTTGCTTTTAGGGTTATTGTTAAGAAGTCTAATGGTTTGCCTTCATAGGTGAGCTAGTGTTTTTCTGTTGCAGCATTTAATACTTTTTCCTTGCTTTGTAGTCTTATTTCAGCTACATGATGTGATGTGAAGAGGATCTATTTTAGTCCAATCTATTGGAATTCTGGATGTTCTATTGTTTTGGTGTCTATTTATTCACCTAGATTTGGGGAATAAATATCAGAGGTGGAATATGATGGAATATAATGGAATAGGTTTTCTATGCCTCTCATTTTCGTTTCACGTGCAATATAGCATTGTGGCATCCAAGCCTGTCAAATCTCAGAAGCTAAGCAGGGTTGTGCCAGGTTGGTACTTGGATGGGCTACCACCTGGGAACACCAGGTGCTGTAAGTTTGGGAGAAGGACCCAGCAACACATTCCTAAAAATCAATCTGCTATTGAAAATCCTATGAATAGCAGAGAATCGCTGACAATAGTGTTTCACCTGTTGTACGTAATGTCGCTATGAGTTGGATACCGACTGAATGGCACCTAACAACAACAAAGTTTTAGTTTCAGCTCCTTCTTTTATATCATGGATTCTTAGGCTATGATGTTTCATCTTGTCCCATACTTCTTGGAAGTGTGGTTGTATCACTTCAGTTTTTTCTCCATCCTGATGTCTGAGTAAATTAAGTCTTTGACTTTGGCTTCCACCTCTGATATTCTATCTTCTGCTTGATCCAGTCTATTTGTGTTACTTTCTACTATGATCTTTTATTTTCTTGTATTTTCCAATTCCAATGTTTGTTTGACTTTTTTTTTCAAGACTTCAGTTTCTTTTCTGAATTTTTCTTCTAAGTTCGATTTTTTTTTTTGTCAAGTGTCTCAGTCACCTTCCTGTGACTACTTGTGTGGGTGGAGCTTTTCTTGTATCACTGGATGCCACTTTTGTGTGGCCAATCACACTCACTTTGTCTTGTTGCGCAGGTCTTTTGTTACCTGCCATGAGATTATCTTCTCACTTCCTCTGAGTTCTCTGCTTTTTTTTTTTCCTATATTTTTCTGTTTGGGATAAAATCTATACTTTGCTATTTTAACTCTCTTGTCTCACCAAATCTCATGGAGGGTGGTCTTCATCCAGCATCATAACCAGAAGTCACAGTTTACTTCTAAAATTGCTGAATCAACCAGTAACTATCTTTGGGAAATGTCCTTTCTTGACCTTTGTAGACGTTTTTTAGACCTTTATTGACATTTTTAGAGCCTTCTTGAATCCCTTTTTTGGGTGCACCCCCAAAGAGATCCATTTCAAATTTAATTTGAGTATTTTCCAGTGCATCTGCCTTTCCTATATTCAGGAATTCCCTCTTGGTGTGAGCTGGTCTTGATGTGCACAGCTCCCTGCCAGTTTTCCTTGGCACAGACTATACTGCCAAATCTGGATTCTCATGCCAGACTTTTTTCCTACTGACAGAGAATGTTCTCTCTTATGCCCCCTTGCAGCTCTTTCCAAACTATTGTCTCTTGTCCTTCAGTACAAATGAGATTTGGGTCATCTTCTCTGAGACTTTTTGATGGTGAGAAAATCAGAGATTGTGTATAAATGCATAAATCAGATTCTACCAAATTACCAGAACCTAAGACTCACATACACTACAAATACTGTGAAAATAATTGAATTGCTTGGAAAATAAACTTACATGTAACTAGATAGGTAGTATCAGAATATGTCACTCTTCAAAAACAAAAACTCCTACCTTAATTTTAACACAGGTCTTCATGGATTGACTCTCTTATCATTATAAAAAGTCATTCTTTATCTGGAGGAGCAACTTTTCCCTTACAGTCTGTTTTTCCTGATGTTACCATAGTCATTCCAGCTTTCTTTTAGTTGCTGTGTGCAGATGCATTTTTTCTATGCTTTTATTTTCTACTTACTTGTTATAGCCACATATAGTTGAATCTTTAAAAATAACTTTCTACTTTTCATTGGGATATTTAATCTGTTTATAATTTATGTAAGTATTGTTGAGGTAGAAATGTAAAATTGAACCAGTCAGTACCATCTGGGTAGAAACACTACCATTGCTGACTTTGCATATATGTAAGTCAGTGATAAAATAAATATTTGAACCCTCAACTAGTACAGCCTTGATAATATTCTGTCTTTTTTTCATTTAAATACTTGCATGCTCATTTGATCAGCCAGTCCAAGTAATGTCTAACTCTCATGCGCCTTTTTTTCAAATAAATCTTTTCTCAATTATTTTATCTGAATCTTTGAAATCTTCCTTATTTAAATAACACTATTTTAAAGGGAAGTTTTGTCTTTATTTAAATAGAAACCCATTTTTGACATAAAATAGAATAAAAATATAAGATTGTTGTCCTATATTAGTTGAATATTACTTCCTGTTTGGTCTTTTGAGCCTGATGTTTACTCTTTCTTAAAATACATTAGGAAGGATTGGCAATGTAATAAAGATATCCCCAAACTTAACTGAGGTTTTAAAAGGAGGAAACTTCTACTCACGTGATAAAATGTTATTTAGTGAGGGACTTGAAATTCCTTGTACATAGTCTATATTTTGCAAAAATGGTCTCTCTTAGTCCATTTGTACTACTATAAGAAAATATCTTAGACAGAGTAACTTATAAATATTGGAAATTTCTCAGTTATGGAAGCTGGGAATTCAGAGATCAAGGTATTGGAGTTGACGTCTGATGAGGGCTTCACTGAGGAGCCCTAATCCCATCCTTGATTTATTACCTCTTATAGACATCACTTCCTAATTTTACTATGATGGCAAGTGAGTTTCAATATATGACCTTTGAAGAGCATTCAGATGATAGCATGCTCTACTAGTGAGCACTGGTTAATAGTTCCACTCTTTTTAGAGAAACATACTTTCGACAGAAAATACTTGAGACTTATTTCACTGTTTAGCTGAGCAACTGAAGATGTAGTAGTGCATAAGGTAATGCTTCTAAATTAATGTCAATGCCTAAACAGTCTGCAAAGGGAAAGGTCATCATGTAGAAAGGAAAACTGGATTCTTGTAGGTACCCTATATTATTTTATTACATAGTAGGGACCTTACTTGTGTGACTAGACTCTTCTTTAGATAGTCTAATCCATCACTGAACAAGTGACTTAAATTCTCTCAGTGATTTATTTATAGAATGTTAGTGTGGGAAAGTGCATTGAAGATCTTGAAGCTCAACTTCACGTTTTTCATATCAGCAAACTGAATTCAGATAAGTGAAATCCATCCTTTTGGGTCTCACAGCTATTCCAGAGTGAAACTGAGCACTCCAGCCCAGCCCAATGACTCTGCTTACACACCAGTACTCTCCACCCTGGCTACAAGCAGAATCATCTGAATTGCTTAGCAAAAATAATGACACCTGTACCTCATCCTTGACCAGTTTAATCTGAATCTATTGGGGCTAGAGCTTTGATAGGTTTTAAAGGTCCTCAGTGATTCTAGCAGGAAGCCAGGGCTGAGAATCTTGTTTTATTCCACCCTCTTACAGAGCAAAAAATATTTCCAAATATTAGCTGATGAATTTTTAAAATGTTTCTCATGATTCTTTTTGCCTTTGGCTCTCTAAGCATAGATACTGAAGCATCCATTGCTTTGAAGTACAGTAGATGAAAACTAAGACAAAAAAGTCATTGTTCAGCTTTGATTTTCAAAATAAACTTTTAACAGTGCATAGCAAAAAGTTTAAAAGCTAGGCAAGAAATAGGCACTTCAGAGAGAAAGAGTTTTTTCAGAATTACAAAATCGATCTTTGAAGTATCAAAAGTCAGAGGCTGATGGACTCAGACATGGAATATCAGTGTATCATAGAAGAGAAAAGGTGAAGGACATGTTAAAAGTCATTTTCAACCCCGTATATATGAAGATTAAAAACAATAATAACCACTTTCCCAGGGTGGATGGTAGATGACTCAGAAAACACTGGAGGCAAATAATAGATGCACATCTTGGGCTGATTACTTGGTGGGTTAGTGGAAATTCTCCAGAGAAACAACAAATATATTGAGAGGGGAAGGAAGGAGAGAGAGAGAAAGGGGTGGGGGGGTTTAAGGAATTGGCTCATGCCATTATGGAGGCTGGCAAGTCCAAAATCTTCAGGCTAGGGGGACAAGCAAGAGACCCAAGGACAAATGGATGTAGCAGTTCATGTCTGGGCAAGGTTCTTTCATGCTTACTTTGTAGTGTTTCTCTAAAACTACTTAATCAGCAGTTCAGGTCTTCATCTGATGAAGTTTCACTCACATTAAGTCTTGTTTTACTTAAAGTCCACCAATTTAAATATGAATATCATCCAAAAAGCTTCACAAAAATATGTAGAATAGTATTTGACCAAATATCCAAGCACTGTGGCCCAACCAAGCTGATACATAAAATTAACTATCATACCCATCATCACTTGACCAAAATACCCAGTTGTGCTAATATCAAATCTACCTCTTTCACTCTCCATTCTATTCTGTACCAGTCAAAATCCAAGGAAGATGAATTTTGCCCCTAGATAGATCTGAGGGCCAAAATGCAAAAGGAGTCCCTGGGCATAATTTTGTAGACAAGATGGACAGTATGAAGATTCTCACACCTCAAAGCTTTATTTACTGTTAGAATTAAATTTTTTTAAAAAAATAAGTGGGAGAGAAGTTACATATATAATTTCCCAGGACTGAAAAATGCTAACAGAGTCTTGAATATTGTAGCTGCGAAATGAATACTACTCACCCCAGAACTAATATAAAGTGTCTGCTTCATATCTAGTGACAGACCATCTAATCTAGTTCTGATTTAAGAACTATAAATCTTAATTCTCAAATCAGAACTAGATTGTATCACCTCTGTTGTGTAGACAGAAGAGCTGGGAGAGGTAAGTACAGGGACAACAGGAACAGAAATGCACATGTGCTTTTCTCAAATGTTTAGCGCATTTGAACAATAATTCATGATAAAATTAATTTTCTCTTTATACACTTATTTCTTCTCACCAGCAGAACATTTTCTAGATTTAGCTGTGGTAATTTACTAAGAGAAAAAGGAACAAAGATTTTTAAAAATCTGCACGAAGCTTTTTAAAAATCAATTTTGGGCAGATAATGGTTTTCAAGGCAGAGAAAATACATCTAATCACTGGACAGGTGTTCACTTGCAAAATGGAAGTCAATGAACATTTAAAATTGTTTTGTCATCAAAATGAGTTTCACTTTTAGCAAGAGATGGGCAATAAACTCCATGGATACTTACTATAAACACATTTGAAAGGCCTCTTAGATCTAGTGATTAATGCTTTGTCTTTATTTTAGGAAGTCAAAGCAAGAGATAGTACAAATACATTTCCTCTGAATCATACAGACAAAACTACAGCTATTTGCTTGAATTTGATAGCCCAGTGTGAGAATAAATATAAATTCATGTTAGTTTCTTATTTTCACACTTCATTTAAGTAACCAGGATTTGCTACATTATTAGCTTTTTGTGTTATACTATATGGATAGGGAATGTCTTTTACCTAATTGTGACCATGTTGTCAGTATGTTGGGAATCTATATGATTGTCATCTATCATATTTAACTAAGATAGTACATTTTGACATAGGTAAAATTCATCTTAATGTTAAATCAGCATATTTTTATTTTGTATGCAAGCATATATTCTCTCTAATATTGAGACTGCAGGGAATTATTGTTGTTAGATACCCTTGAGTCAGTGTCCAACTCATAGCAACCCTACATACAATAAGCAAAACAATATTGGTAGTGCTTTTCTGCCATTCAATAGGTTTTCAATGGCTGGTTGTTTTTTGGGAGTGAGTTGCCAGGTCCTCCCAAACCTACAGCACCTGGTATTCCCAGGCAGTCTCTCACCCAACTACTAACCAGGCCCAACCCTGCTTAGCTTCCGAAATCTGATTGGATTAGATGCCACAGCAGTATGGCTGCAGGCTATCATGAGTTAGAATGTTATTAAAATGATATTTTGGCCTCAGCTTTCAGGAATACCAGAACACTTGTCTAGAAAAATACCTCCCACAATTTTTGAAAGAGATAAATGATAATGACAATAACCAGTAACAAAACAAAAATAAAATTCTATTACAAATTAAGTCTCTGCCCCAAAATCCATTGACAAAGTCTAGTGTGAGAATTAATAGAACTCACGCCTGAGCTAGATGTATGAATGGCTGCCTACTGAGCTCAGACCTGAGGTTTAGAAATGACCACTCCATAAAACAAAAAAGTACACCGGCTATCTCAAGAAAACATGGAGAGAAGCAAGCAGAAAAGAGCTTCTGCTCCCTTTTCTTAGCATGGAGTCAGCCTAGACCAACTGCTACAGACCTTCCAAGAACAGGGCAGAGTCTCCTGCTGGCAGGAGAATGGGAGAGACCAAGAGTGACTGCGTATGTAGTGTGTGTGTGTGTGTGTGTGTGTGTGTGTGTGTGTGTGTGTATGAGAGAGACAGACAGAAAACTGGTATCCTTAACATTTTCCAGGCATGAGAAGGAAAAGAATTAGGAAAAGGAAAATAAAAGCCCCTTGGAAGTTCCATCTATAGAATATTAATTAAGTGTTCAAAAAGTTCAGACCTCTCTCCTTGGAGGGAGGGAGCATGACAGGGAGGGCAGAACTATTGGTCTGATTTGTTTTTGAGGAGGTGAAAAGAAGCCCAGAGCAACCCCATAGTTCATATCTGTCCCATGGAGAAGTTCATAACTCATTGCTATTTTTGTTTTCAAAGAATAAATTTTCAACTTATGCTTTTTATTTCTTTAGACTCACAAGATATAATTATGATATTTTTCCATCACTAGAAATCTAGTCTCAGGAAATATACACTCAAATTTTACTCATCACTCAATACTCGTGAATAACAACACTTAGTTCTTTGAGGAGTAATGCCCTTTATTCCTCTTTATAAAAAGAATTAAGATGAATCTGCCCTTGAAAGCATTTGTATTTTAATAGGCATTGTCAAAAGTAGCTAGAATATAAAGTGAAAAATGTCATGCAATATGAATAGCTGAAGGGCACTGAGAGTGTAGAGAAAATACTTTTTTAGCTATAGATTTCTCCATGATTTCTATAAAGTAGTATTATAGGTTTGGTGTGACCTTTTAGAAATTAAATGAAACTCATATAATACTTTTCTTTCTGAGAAAGACATATGGCAAATAAGAAAACATACACCTATATGATTTGAATATTGAGACATCTGCTCCAAAACTCTAAAACTAACTAATTAGAAATTTTGTTTCATGACTGCAATTAGCCTTTTTAAAAAGTTGGATATCCATTAACACAGTCTGGTAGTATAATGACAAGCAACTAGTTACAATTGTTCTATTCTAGAAAAATAATATTTAAAAGTAGATGACTTCTAAAAGAACTGAAAAATAAGTTTTCTAACTTAATTAAAAGAAAATTTTTTTACAGAAGATTTATTTTGTAAGTCACCTACTTTGGGTACATAAAGGATTTCAAGAAAATAAAATTTTGTTTTTGTTCTTTCTAGACAGTTTTTCTCTACCCTTCATCCATTCTCCCAACTCCACAGAATCCTAGCTTAACTATTTGCATGGCCAGTGCAATAGATGATAAAATATTAGGATACTTTCAAGTACCTTCAAGCTGAGAAAAATTCTCTATAAGATGGAGTTAATTATAGTAATTGATAGATTTAAACAATTAGTTGAGAGTTGCAGGAGCCAGATAACAGAAAAGGAAAATTTTCTTAAAGATTAGGATGGATCAAAAATAGATTTTGAGTGTTTTTCATAATTCAATTTGCTTAAACATGAACTGTAAAATCCTTCATTAGATGTTATAGAGTTCATATACATATTCATTGGGGGCAATGAGGAGATAGACTAGATGGTATATGTTTTCATCATCCACTGATGAGCTCCTATCCCTGAAATTATTTTCTAACAAAGGAGCTATTTGCATTATGGTCCTCTCTCAGAAAAAATGTACTACCTACAATATGTCCCCTGAAACCCTTCTGAATTGATCCATCCAGATCCATCCAGATCCATTAAGATCTGGATCCATCCTGCTTGCATGTGCCATTGAAAAAAAGAATGAAATTGGAACACACAATTAGATATGAGATACTAAGTGGCATTAGAACATTCTGTCTATGCCTGTTGTTGTTGTTGTTGTTGTTGTTAGATGCTGTCGAGTTGGTATCTGACTCATAGCGACCCTCATAGAGTTTTCAATGGCTGTTTCGGGATTACCGTGGGAATGGATTGCCAGGCCCTTCTCCCATTTTTGTGGTGCTGGGAATTGAACTTGGGACCTCAGAGACTGCAGTGCAGCGCTCTACCAACTGAGCTAAATCCCAGCCCATCTATGCCTGTTACCTCCAGTGTATTGGAGAAGAACTGAATATTGCAGAAAAATGGATGTAAGTAAAAGTTTTAGGGTGGGAGCTTGATATAGTTCTATTGTGCTAGATTATGGCCAGATGTCAGCCATCTTTGCTGCCTATGCGTAAAATTTCTCTTAAGTATAGCTGTATTGCTGATCAAAATTCTTGCAGTTATCAACACACTGAGTCTATACATATTCTAAGTCCCTAGTAAAGAGTGATTCAGATCTCTGGCCCTTATAAAAGATGTGGGGAAGTATTACAAAGGCCAAATAAGCAGATATACTTGAAATGATAGAATGCCATTTTAGGGTATGTGGTCCCTGGCAACTGTTGGAGCTATTACCACTATAATGAGTAGAGAGGGTGAAGTTTAAGTCTGGTGTTATTCAGCTCATAGGCATAGACATCAGCAACTTACGTCAAAGTTCTTTGGCCACACTGCCCACAGAACCCCTACCTGTCAAGATTAGAACATGAGGTTGTACCCTCAACATAGGTTATCTCTTAGGAATATTGTAATACACTTATCATGACCCACACTAGTGAGTCTAGCCATTATGTCTCAGAGTTGAGTGCAGCGACTTGGCACATCTTATCTTCCATGTAGGAAGCCCATGAATTTGCTTGTCAGAATGTTTTTGCCTACAAGCTATAGAAAACCCAATTCAAACTGGGTTTGCCAGAATGAAACAATGACTGGCTGTCATATCTCTCCAATTTCCCATAGCTTTTTAAAACTTCTATTTCAATTGCTGTTGCCCTAACTAAAGTTTACAATACATTTAACTTCACTTCTTATGGTTGGATCCTACCTGGTAATTCTGCCAACCATCAGTTGAAAGCCATCTATCCATTCATACAACATTTTGAGTGTTTGCTACGCTATTTGGGGGTGGAGGGAAATGCAATATTGAAGGAGATACATTGCTGTCCCTAAGTTTATGGAGCTGTATTAGCTGAGAGAGGCTAGGTTATAGTGAAGCATTATTACACTCAATCATATGTCCCTGTTCAAGTCAAGTTGCTTGACATGTCTAACTTCAAGGAGGAGGACAAATATGCATGTATTTCTTCCAGGGAAGGCAAGTGGATGTAAGTGAAGAGTAATAAAATCAACTCCATGACCTCAAAATCTAGAGCAGAGATCAGCAAACTACAACTTGTCACATTTCTGTAAATAAGGTTTATTGGGCCATAGCCACCTCATACATTTACATATTGCCTGTGGCTGAGTAGTTGTGACAGACATCCTGTGACTAACAAACTCTAAAATGTTTACTATCTGGTCTTTTACAAAAAGTATTGGCCTACCAAAGTTTAAAGATGCAGAATAAAATATCTGTAAATATGCTAAACTGCAATGTTTAACCATGTATTTTCCTATCCTTATTGTCTTCTTGCAGTGATGGTGATTGCTTTCTTTCTATATAGATTGCATTAGGATAGAGTACACAGTTTTGAAAAAATATTGGTTTCTTGTGGCGAACAATCTTCTGGAAACTTCAAAATCCCATCCAGCATCTTTAAGTTTGGCAAACAGGAGAACACTCTGAAGCAAAAGACAAAATAAATAAGTAAATACATCAAACACAGCATTTTATTGCACTTACGTGTGATTAAAGGAATGGACTTTGTTTATTGTTACAAGTAAGGTGAGTGTCTACCACTTTATTCTGTTTCTCTTATCTTTGCAGTGGGGTTAAAATAAAGTATTATTCATGTTCATTGAGTTGGGCATCTTGGCATAGTTTGCCTTCTTAGGGATCTAATAAATCGTTCACCAAGTGGTAAGGATAGATCAGATAAGGAACATTGCCTATCGTCTGTTTTTATATGAGAATTTCAATCCAGATTTTACAAAGTCCTATGAGTAAATAAAAAAATCAATAAGTGAATTTAGCTAACCTCCCATAAAGGAAAGAATGAGATCATGAAAAATGTGCCCATTAGAAAGTTAAAAGTTTTATAACAGACACTTAGAAACTGCTTTTGCTAAACAGCATTGACTCTTCACTTGGGCCACAGGGTAACTAACAGTGAAGGAGGACACTGGTCACTGGCCTAACTAACTCCATTTTGTCTCTCTTTGGCTCTGTCTTTGTCTCATAACCATTCCTCTTGAGTCACCCTCTCCTTCAGGTCAACTTGGACTCCAAGAACAACAGGATGGATCCATAAATGTCTCCATGAAAAAGGACTGAAATTACTCCCAAGCAACAGTGAGCCTGGAAGGACAGACCACACCCAACATGAGGGCTGTTGTCTATGATGGTGAGGCTGTGCTGTGGAGCACAGCCATCATCTTGTGGAAATAAGATTTCTCCCCTCAAATAATGACAGTGATAACAACTTCTTGAGACCATCCTGTGGAATCAGAACTGAGATAATGATCAACCAGACCCTGACCAGCACAGCCTAAGTATACATACCTCTTGACGTCGACCTAACTCTTTTTTATTTAAACCTAAAGCTCATATCAGTGCCCCAAAGACAGACTTGGATCATTGGACCCCTTTGTTGTTGTTGTTGTTAAGTGCCATCAAGTCGGTATCCGACTCATAGCGACCCTCTGTACAACGGGAAACACTATTGTCAGGGCTTCTCTGCTGTGCATAGGATTTTCAATGGCAGATTGATTTTTGGGAGGGGGTTGCCAGGTCCTTCTCCCAAGCCTACAGCTTCTGGTGTTCCCAGGTGGTCTCCCATCCAGGTACTAACCAGGCCCGACCCTGCTTAGCTTCCAAGATCTGACGGGATCGGAGGCCACAGGGCTATGGCAGCAGGCTGGACCCCTTTATCTGTCCCTTTTCCCAATGTGGGTATTGATTACATCTCTATTACTTGTCTCTTTAACTGGTTTACTGGGGACAGGTAGCCAAGTCCAGTCTACTGATAGCTAAGAGGTATAAACAAGGGGGAGGAAATATATTGTGCTGAGCTATTTTCTCTTGACAGAGCACTCTTGAAGCTCATATTTCAAATTTGGACAGTTACTTACAGCTTAAGGAAGATACCTTCCAGGTCAATCTATTTAAACAATGATTGTATACATAGCAGTATTGTAAAGTGGCATTTTCTTTCAAGTGGACAGCTTTCCTAGATCTGAGAATTCTGAGAGTTCAGACCAGAGAAAGCTATAGCATTCAGATTTGAGAATGAAAGATAGCAAAATCTTTCAGTAGGTATGCTAAGTCCTTAAGAGCTCCCATTGTCTGCCTGATTTTCTTAGAGCTAAATGCATTCTGCACTTCATCTCATTTAATCTTCACAGCAGCTCTACCAGACTGATTTTTATTCCCCATTTTAAAGTAATTTATCCAAGTCATGAAGCCTAGAGATGATAGACAAAGATTAAAGTCTAAGTCCTCTGGCTCCAATGTTTAGACTTAGCTATCACGAACTCCCAACCAGTCTTATCTTTAAAACATCAAGCTATGGGGAAATAATATCACATTGACTTTTGGAAAATGGTAGAGAAATTTGCTTGTAGGGGTCC
Source organism: Pedetes capensis (assembly GCA_007922755.1). Lineage (NCBI taxonomy): Eukaryota > Metazoa > Chordata > Mammalia > Rodentia > Pedetidae > Pedetes > Pedetes capensis. Next base: position 22,844 of record VMDO01014507.1, on the reverse strand, counting down.
CAGGAAATGGGGCTACCCTTAACCTACTGGGACTACACTATTAGGTCTATCATTAGGTCCTCTCTCTTTTGAATTGTACTGTCTTCTTATTAGAGGATCTGCAACAAAGGAGGAAGGAAAAGACGGTCACAATTCTAAGTGACAATGATCACAAAAATCTATACATAAAATGATTCTGAGGATAGCACAGGATCATTGAGGTCTGGTCCAAATCCTTGGCACTGATACCCAATGACGAAATGAATGCTGTTAGAATCTTCAAAATGTGGATTACTGGCTTAGTAACTGAGCTCAAATTTCAATGAACTTTGAACTTCATTTCAGTAGTTTAGCATAAATGGAGGCTTAAAACCTTGACACTTTAAAGCTAGCACATCTGGGTTGGGGATGTGGCTCAGTGGTAAAGCCCTTGCCTAGTATCTAGGAAGCTCTGGGCTCCATTCCCAGCACCATAAAACAAACCAACAAAAACACATCTCCACATCTTTCTTTTAAAAGCAACCTTCCAGGACCTAAGTCAACATAACCTGCTTTTTTATAACTTAAAAGTCAGTATATATCTTCGTCCCAATCCAATGGAGTTAGTACTAGAAAAGTAGGAGAACCTCATTCTTACATAACTTTATACCACATCATGAATTCTGAAGACAGAATTACAGTGAAACCTCAGGGCATATAAGATTTCAGATAATCTTAATGTTATTGTTGTAAAGTATTCTTTGAAGGAAGGCAAGTGACTGAGTTGGAGCCAAACTGGTTTAGAAAATCCCACATATAAAGTAACAAAACTGAAATATAATACTCTTAAATTGTGCTTATGATAAGGAATGTGCTTTCTTATTAATGATGTTGAAATATCCAAGTAAGCCTCCTCTGACTGCAGGAAATAATATTTTAAAGTTCTAAACATTATTATGGTTAACTACTGGTTCAATATTAAAGCAACTATGCTGCCAGTTGTCACTGCTATGTAAAACCAATTTGAAAATTAATGATCACAGACATGAAATTTTGCTTTCCAACTATAATCATAGAGGAGACAACTGCAGTAATGAGATTTATGTAGTAACAACAGAGATTAGAATTTTTATTTAGACATTTTTTTCATTGTATATCAGGAATCAATGAGTCTAACATTACATAAGTCTCTGGAATATAGTTGCTGTCATGGGAAAATGGCAATTATGAGAAGGGAAGATAGTAAGAACTACATCTCTTATTGCACTTGGATGTAGATGAAGGACTATAATCATAAAATAAGAATAGACTGCCGGTAGAAATGCTCTAACCTTTTGTAGTACAGATTCAACTGAGAGGTGAGATGACCTGTGGTCATATGGTAGTAAACACAAGGTTAGAATTCAGTTGATTGTTTTTATCCTTTTAATTCCTATCAGTACTCTAATAGTGACACTGAAAATTGTTGTTGTAGTTGTTAGGTGCAGTCGAGTTGGTGTCCGACTCATAGAGACCCTTTGTACAATAGGTGAAACACTATTGTCAGTGATTCTCTGTTGATAGGGTTTTCAATGGCTGATTGATTTTTGGGAATGAGTTGCCAGGCCCTTCACCCAAGCCTATAGCACCTGGTGTTCCCAAGCAGTCCCTCATCCCAGTACTAACCAGGCCAGACCCTGCTTAGCTTCTGAGATCTGATGGGATTGGACTCTACAGTGGTACCACTGCAGGCGCACTGAGAATTAGCTAGGGATAAATAAGTGGATGTTTTACTTGGTGCACAATCCAAGGTTGTTTAGATTCCGTTATTATCATTAGGAATGTTCCTACCAGTGACAAAATAATGAAAATAATTTCTTCTTGGCAAGTTTTTAAGCTCTTCTAACCATTACAGTAGATTGAATCAATTACTTTTTTTGTACTCTTTTAATGGTGCCCTTGTAGAATGAAGGAGTGGAAATAAAACCACAGAATAAAGAATTAATAAAACAATCTCATATAATTTAATAGGAGTCTCTACTTAGAAACTTTTACAGATAAAATACCTTCTAAACATATGAGAGAAAATGTATAGAATTTGGAAGTCTAGAATGAAACATCTTTGTATATGCAAAGTCATATTACTAAAGGAGCCTAAAATCAGTACCACAATCATAAGCAAGAGAAAATAATTTAGTAAAGAGTCAAAAAAATAAAGACCAGTTCAAGGTCTTTAGATGGTATTAGAAGTATGAAATGTTCAACTCATAGTAAATATGATAAATATTTGCTAAGTGAATTTAAGCAAAGGGGGAGCAATATAAAATCTGCTTGCAAGTTTAATACTTAATGAAGTGCAAGAGGTAACTTAGTCACTTGGGGCCTTACCGTCTCCTATAGTTTTTGTGAAACTCACAAGTGTTCCTCTTCAGTGTAAGGGATTCTAATGGAGTGTACTGTAAGCTGGAGAGTCCAGCCAGGGTCTCAATGTGGTTTTCAGCCAGAGACAAATGCTGTATCTGAGGTATCTTTGGCAGTTGTTTGAAAGATGTGAGATAGTTTTTGTTCATATTTAAACTCCTGCATCTGGAAACAAAACGTGAATACCTAGTCACACCTAAAAAGGATAGTAAACTACTAAATCTTACACAGGCTTAGTATGTCCTGCCCAGACCACAATCTCATAAGAGAATGATGGTGATGTTCCCTACAAATACGATTTAGAGAAAGAAAGAGAGAAGAGAGAAGAGAGAGAGAGAGAGAGGGAGAGAGAGAGAGAGAGAGAGAGAGAGAGAGAGAGAGACAGAGAGACAGAGAGACAGAGAGACAGAGAGAAACAGAAAGAGACAGAGAGGTTTATATTAAACATTGGGAGAAATAAGAAAGACACATAGATCATAAGCTTGCTGAGCACAGGAATCTGTTTTCTCTTCTAATGTATATACTGAATATGTAGCATATTATTTGGCCCATGGTTGAGTCTTGATACCTCCTGAAAGAGAGAATAACTGCATATAATCTCAGCAAAAGTACACAAAAGTATATAAAAATTACACAGATATAGAACTTGTGAGGAATATTGCCTCTAAGCAGTGAGATAGTTATTTTCTTTCAACTTTTCTGTACTTAAAAATATTCTACAGTGAGAAAATAGCATTTTAAATTTAGAAAAGGACTTTTTTATATAAAAGTAAACTAGAAAGTACCCTCAGGAGAAGAAAAGTGTGTTAGCCATTTGAATTCAATAGATTTTCCTGATAGATAATGTTTCTCAATATTTTTGCCTTAAAACCATAATTGTACAAGACCGTGTGAATGCAGAAAATAATTCAAAATCTATCAATGGCTGTTTGCCTTAAGGAAAAAACTATTCTTGATGTATAAGTTGAGATTTAATGCCAGAAGGGAAACACAGTATACTTCTTTATGGTCTTTGGACTCCAAAAGTACACTTGGTAAATAATAATTTCTCATGATAAAAATGAGTCTATACCCAGGGAGTACCACAACCTTCAGGCATTAGCAAAACAAATTCAGTTTGAACTCACCCAGATTTCATTGTCATTTTTTCATATCTATTGTTTTAATTTTCCTTGTTTCCTCCTACTCTGCCTCTGCACGTACATTTTACCCAGTCGCAATCATCTCTGTATTAACTTTTCATACCTGTTCTTTTCTGGGTTACACGCAGTCTTTTGGGGCACTTTAACATCACGGCAATTTCTGACCGAAAACCCAGCCCCAGCTGTTCCTACTGCTCTGCCCTCCTTTCCACTGCCTTCTGCAAACTGTTCTTTTCTTGTTTACCAGTCATGCTCACTCTTTTCAAAGCATGTCCTCAGATCCGCTCAGTCTCTCAGAATTGCCCCATCACGCAAGGTGGTAGGGTATGATTGGGAGCGGCACAACCTAGTGGACAGTTACATACATTTTCTGAGCAAGAAGGAAAGAGGCTATGAATATGTATGCATTACCTTTTTATTCGTTGAGATATCAAATTGGAATTTGTAAAGTATGAATTGCAATTGCATAATTTTATATTATATATCCTAATTCTAAAGAGGACTGGGATTTAGCTCAGCTGGTAGAGCGCCGCTCTGCTGTCTCTGAGGTCCTGAGTTCAATTCCCAGCACTGCAAAAATGGGAGAAGGACGTGGCAACCCACTCCCAAGGCAATCCCGAAACAATCTACTGTTGAAAACCTTGTGAGGGTCACTATGAGTCAGACATGACTGGACGGCACCTAACAACACCAACAATTCTAAAGGAATAATAGCCAAGCAAATACATTTAGAGAAAACTAAACCTGGTCATCTTTTTTTAAATGATTTCTAGTTTTTCTTCTTTCTTCCTTTTTTTTTTTTTACATAAAATAGTAAAGATTTCAAAAGTCTGCTAATCTGAATCTAGTTAAGTTCAAACATTCTAAGTCAATGATCTTCTAGTTCAATGTTTCTGAAGTATGCTATGGACATATGTGACCATTAAAATGTTTCTTGTTGTATGTTTATTTCCATGTGTATGAGAGAAATATAACTAATACATTACTATTATAACCCAAGTAGCCAGAAGAAAGTCTTTTCTCTCCCCCTCCCCAAAATAATTTTGACTAAATAAGTTGACATAAAGTGATACTAATTTTTAAGTTTATGATAGTGTTACAAGTTTCTTTTAAATCTTTATTTAGGTATATTTTACCAGGTATTTTAAAAGAACAGAAATAAATTCAGATGATAAGCAAGTAGTCTGTTTCAGAGGGACTTTGAAAATGACTGAAGGTAAGGATGGGTACCGACATGCATTGGGTATTCTGGTGCATCTTCCATCTGCCCTATTGTTCCCCTGTCCCATGCAGCTGCGCTCATTTCTTTCATTATCTTGTCAGCGCAGGCTCAGAGATATACCATGATTGCTCTGGAATTTTCACTTCCTTCTTATGGAAGCTGGAATTCCTTTATTTCCTAATTGACTCCTGAGGACCTCAATCTGTCTCTCATTGCTTCTTAAAGCAGACTCCACCTACTCATTCTTCTTGGTGAATCCAACAGCTCTTTACAAAAAGGGTTCTCAAGCAATCCTGAGCACAGAGGCAGAGAGTATCTTTAAGAACAGGAGTCTGGGATCTTTTGGTGGCTAAGGGATCTGTAAAAGTTTCTAAATTTTTAGTCTGTTTTTGTCTGATCTGATTACCAACCTTCACCCGTACCTTAGTACGTAACCCTGAAGCTGATACACTTTTCAACTACCTTGTAGAGACTTTTCTACTAGAGATCCAATAAATATGTTCTTCTTGTTGTTAGGTGCCATGGAGTCTGGTCAGACTCATAGCGACGCTCATAGGGTTTTCAATGGCTGATTATTTTGGGAGTGGATTGCCATATCCTTCTCCCATTTTTGCAGTGCTGGGAATTGAACCTGAGTCCTCAGAAAGTGCAGAGCAGCTCTCTACCAACTGAGCTAAACCCCAACCCCTAATAAATGTAACAAACTGAAAATTACTATCCCACAACTGTAATGTGTATGTAATGGGATTGCATTTTCCTGTTTACAGCACAAGGAACATGGTAAGATACTCTGCTCATAGATTCCATGATTACAAATTACTCTCCTCACAATTGTTAATGAAGGAATCAGTCTGGCAAAGAACAGATTTTTCTCACTAAAATCTGACATTTTGATGCATAAGTTTTTCTTGTTAGCCTTGCCACCTGTATCCAGTTAGCACAAACTATCACTTTTGAGACCTGACCTCATACAGTGAGATATAATTTGCATGATGATCACATATAGTCAAATAGCAAAGATTAAGTTTAACCTGTTAACTAGGTACCTTGGCAATCTTATGGCACTTAAATCCACCAGCGAATTATCCACTAACCAGAGGGTTTCGACTCGAATTAGTCTTCTCAGTATCCTGTTGAAATTTTCAATTTGATAAGGATCCCCCAAATCCTGAAATGAAATGTTCAAATTCTGAAGGGAAAACAAATAAAAGGAAAAAACGTTGTCATTTTTAAAAGTAGTTATTAATTTAAAATATATTGTATATATTACTTAAACTAGTAGTTTTCATCTCTTCTTTTGTCCTCTGAAATACTTATCTATCCAAACTTTCACAATTAGGTTGCAGAGATTCTCAAGGTAGGGGAAGGCAAAGTTATTGATCAGAATTAATGACCAGTATAAAAGGTTTTCAGGGGCAAGAGGGGAAATACACAGGACCCTCAAACAGAATCTGAAATTTTTGAAAGGTGCAGAGTGGAGAGGAGAAACTTTTGTTTTAGAATTACTGGTTTAATGACCAGTTATTAGCCCTATTTGGAAATAATCAGAAATTATATTTATAATTATTTCAGAACAAGAAAACATCATTCAAAAGATGAAAATGAAGATTTTGGTTTAAAGCCGATAGAGACACATACCTATACATGATTTCACACATTTCAAGGTAGTGGATATTTCACGTTTACTTTTAACATGAGTCAATTTTGATATACAGGAAATTAACACTACTCTTAGTGATAGTTTTGGTCTCGTAAACTGTATTCCTAAAAGACAAGATAACTTTTAATCTATATTTTACCACCAATTGCTGCCAATAAAAATTATTGAAAACAATGACAATCTCCTGTTTTTAAACTTCGAAGCAAAATAATGTGCTGTTTAAGGAAACATAGACATCTTTATCTTTAGAAAGGTTAAGATCTGGATCATTTTAGACATTATTATAAAATTTGATACCCAAAGCTCCATTTTCCAAAAGTACTAAATATCTTCATTTTAAAATGAATCTTAAGAAATGATAAGATTATATCTATCATCTGTATATTAAATGTTACCTCCTCAGAGAAGTTTTCTTATATGTTGTTATTTCCCAATTAAGTTTTCTACGAATATTTAGAATTTATCTAGCAAGTATCTTATACTTATTAAAAGTCAACAAAGTTTTCTGTGATTATTTATTAGCAAGTTTCCACTGTCCTTTAAAATATTCCTATGCATTAAATTACACCTATAAAGAATGAATGCATATATATGCGAGATTGATTGCCTCTAAGGAGAGTCCTGGGACACTAGGTCAAAGCCTTGGATGTACTGTTTCCATTTTAAAGTATATAAGTAGATTCAATTTTGAGAGTAGTATGTATCCATTTATTATATATGAATGATTTAATATTTTTCTAAAAAGCACTGTATAGGGATACAGCATTCTGTTTTCATATCTCCCACAAAGAAATCGTGTAACTAATAAACTCATGAAAAAATGGTCACTATCCCTAGCCATTAGTGAAATGCAAATCAAAACAACATTGAGATTCCATCTCACTCCAGTAAGAATGGCCAAGATTAATAATAACAAAGGCTGATGAGGGTGAGGAGAAAAAGGAACACTTTTACACTGCTCGTGAGGCAGTAAATTAGTTCAGCCACTTTGGAAATCAACATAGGGGTACCTTAGAAAAGTTAGAACTACCATATGACCCAACTATACCACTCCTGGATAACTCATCATACCACAAGGACATTTGCACTTCCCATTTAATGTAGCACTCTTCACAATTGAAGGGAATGGACTCAACCAAGATGTCCATCCATAGAGGAGTGGATTGAAAAACTGGCATATAGATACACAATGGAATATTGTTGTTGTTGTTAGGTGCCGTCGAATTATGTCTGACTCATAATAACCCTCATAGGGTTTTCAATGGCTGATTGTTTCAGGATTGCCTCCGGAAGTAGATTGTCTTGTCCTTCTCCCATTTTTGAGGAACTGGGACCTCAGAGCATGCAGAGTGGTGCTCTACCAACTGAGGTAAGTTCCAGCCCAATGGAATATTACTCAGCAGTAAAAAAGAATGAAATTATTTCATTTATTTGCAGCAAAGTGGATGGAACTAGAGAATATCATTTTATGCAAATTAACCCAGACTCAAAAAGGGAAATACTGTATGTTCTCACTCAAATACGAGAGTTAAATCTAACTTAAAGGAAAAAAATTACATATGTAGATATATAAAAATGAATATTCATACTTATCTAAGAATGGAAAATATAAGTGGACCTGATACAAGGAGGGAGGGGATCAGTCCTGGGAGTAGAGGTTGGGAAAGGGGAAAGGAGAGAGGGAAACAATGCAGAAGGGTAAAGAAGGAGGGGGAAAAACACAAAATACAGGATGCAACTATATGAATACATGAAAAAAGAGGAAGGAAAAAAGTCAGTGAGAGTATAACTCATGAGTCCACACAATTCTCATTGCATGTCAATAACAATTTCTACTTTTATCTCTTTCTTCATTAGTTCATAATGTTCTGTAAAATATGGAAGTTGATGGATGTGTGAACAAAACTGATTTAATAGTTGCATAATGGATGTAGCAAATGACTTATTACTCTGTACCCCATCAACACTTAGAAAAAAAACCAAAAAACAAAACAACAACAAAAACCTCTCAGTTTCCTAAGTACAGATTCCTTGAGAAAAAAAAAAAAAAGAAATTTTGTAACTTTGGGCAAATCACACCTCTTTATGACTTCCTTTTCCTTTGTGAAAGGAAAAAATTGTAGACCAAACCTTTCCTGAAGCCCTTTCCCACCCACTAATTTTATAATTTTACAACAAATGAAATCAATCTGTGAAGTGAAGGGGGCATCAGGAGATCCCAGCATGGAGTTTTCAAACTCGGTTTCATTTCTGGTTGGTTTGTTGTTAGGTGCCATAGAGTCAGGTCCGACTCCTAGCATTCATGTCTGGTAGACTTCCTAAAATCTTCAATTCTCATTTGATCTCTCCACTCTGGTGTGAAAAGGTTGATTTACTTCTTTATTGCTCCCAATGCTTGTTGCTCCCAGTAAAATCTTCAATCTGCTGCCCAAATGTGATTTGATAGAACCGGAATTAGAAGTCAAGTAGCCACAGCCCCACAGCCCTGAAGGTCGGGTTGACAAATTGCAAGGGCTGTTTCAATGCCAGCAACTCAATCAGCTGGATGGTTTTCAGCACAAGAAATCACAGTTCATGTACTTCACTGCTGGAAATGTTGATTTGTTACAGGATCGCTCCATTCACATACAAGCTGGCTGCCCCAGCTGATCAAAAACTTTTGCCCTGATGCATTAATTAAGGGATTTTGGATTGTATCATAAGCTCGTTGATGTGGGTTAGTGTCCTAAATTTGGCACTTTCTATCCAAAAGGAACAATTTCATTCCTATTTTAAACTTTTTTCAAACGAAGTTCAACAATATCAGAATAAAGTTAGGATATATGTAACGTGATGAAGAGAGGAGTGGGGAAAAAGATAAAGAAATCCAAACACTATGAGTTTTAGAGAAAGTTCTGGAGAGATACTAAAATTTTGGTGTTTATGCTGGTAATTGCCCCCAAAATACAGAAGCATACATTAATCAACGGGGAATAGAAACTTTTTTCAGGCTCTCACCTTGCAGTCCTCCCAGTTTTCTTGTAACCATGTTTCCCATTTGTTTTTTTCAAGGACTCTTTTCTTTGGAGTCACAGTACACCTCACCTGTCTGAAAAACAACTCTTCTTCAGGGGGTGCTAGACAAAATTCACAAGGGGAGATGTTAGAAGTTGGCTTATGAGTACAGAAATGGTATCTTTGCTTGATATTTTGCCAACTGTTTGATAGTTCCACTTGTTGTTAAAATTGAGGAAAACATGATTTCACCATATTCCACTTATATATGGGAGAAGGGCCTGGCAACCCACTCCCAAAAATCAAACCACCATTGAAAACCCTGTGAACAGCAGAGAAGCACTGACAATAGTGTTTCCCCTGTTGTACTCAGGGTTGCTATGACTGACGGCACCTAACAACAACAACAACAACAACAACAACAACCACTTATATAGTGTGAGCAGTAACAGAGTGTGATTTAACCCACCACTCTGCCTCATCCACTGGAGAAGAGGTGGGGGGCTGGGCAATGGGCAGGGAAGGATCCAGGACTAAACTCCATTATCCATTCTCTAAGTGTTGACATGCCTGCAGCCGTAGCACTGTGGCACCAAATTTTGGAAGCTAAGCAGGGTCGAACCTGGTTAGTACTTGGATCAGAGACCACCTGGGAACATCAAACACTATAAGCTTAGGGGAAGGACACAGCAACCCATTCCTAAAAGTCAGTCAGCCATTGAAAACCCTATGGATAGCAGAGAATCACTGACAATAGTGTTTTGCCTGTTATATGTAGGGTCACTATGAGTCAGACACTGACTCGATGGTACCTAACAAAAACAAGTGTTGACAATCATTTTTCTTGAAATTTGCCAAGTAACCTTCTTTTCATGTGTTCTCAACAATGTACAATTGGTCCCTTGTATCTGCAGGTTCTACATCTGATGTTGGTGAAATCCATGCATGTAGAAACCATAGACTGGGGTTTAGCTCAGTTGGTAGAGTGCTGCTCTGAGTTCAATCCCCAGCACTGCAAAAATAAGAGAACATGGCATGACAGCCCACTCCTGAAACAATCCCTAAACAATCAGCCATTGAAGACCCTATGCATAGCAGAGAAGCACTGACATAGTGCCTGGAATGGCATGGTGTTGGGAATGTTCTGTTGTGCATAGGGTCACTATGAGTTGTCACCATGAGTCAGATCCCACTTGACGGCACCTAAAAACAAGAACCCATAGATAGTGAGGACCTACTGTGGGACTAGACCTCTGACTTGGAAACACTAAATTAGGTTCACAGGTATGGCAACAATAAATATTTAAGCTACTTAGTTTCCTTGTTTCTCCCCCTGCTGCAGAACCCTTGTCTCATGGGTCTTACTGCCTACATCCTCTGGTCAGAGGATGAGTCACATAAGAGAGAGAAAATAGCAAACAAATGATCAGCTTTGCCTCCTTTTCCTCCGTTTTATTTTTAAAGAAAGTTTACAAGAATATGAATGCAGTCATCAGAAAAAATTATGGTTGTAGATTAAACTTAAATTGCTCATATTTATGCTACCAATGGTCTAAGTTTCTAAAATGATTGAGATTGAGCTTTGGCTTAAATTCTCACCTATATGGGCAAGGGGTGTAGCTCAGCAGTAGCATGCCTTGCATGTGCAAGTACATGGGTTCATTCCCTGGCACTTAAAAAAAAATCACCTATAGATCCTTTTGGCGCTGGGATTTAGTTCAGTTGGTAGAGCGCCACTCTGCCATCTCTGTGGTTTTAGTTTTGATTCCCAGCTTGGCAAAAATGGGAGAAGGACATGGCAATCCACTCCCGAGGCAATCCCAAAATAATCGGCCATTGAAAACCCTATGAGGGTTGCTATAAGTGAGACACAACTTGATGGCACCTAACAACAGCAACAAAATAGATCCTTTTGCCTGCAGCGGTGCTGCTATGACATCTGATCCTGTCAGATCTCAGAAGCTAAGCAGTGTCGGGCCTGGTTAGTTCTTGGAAGGGAGTCTGCCTGGGAACACCAGGTGCTGTAGGTTTGGGGGAAGGACCTGGCAACCCGCTCCCGAAAAACAATCAGCCATTGAAAACCCTATGAATAGTAGAGTAGCACTAACAATACAGTTTCATCTATTGTAGGTAGCATCGCTATGAGTTAGACACTGACTCAATGGCACTGAACAACAACAACATGGATCCTTTTAAAAATCTAATTTAGCACATTACTAGGAAAAATGTGATGATCAAAATGTATAATATTTATGATTTTATTTATTGTTGTTTTGTTATTAGGAGCCGTCAAGTCAGTATCCAACTCACAGTGACCCTCCGTGTAACAGGTGAAACATTATTGTCAGTGCTTCTCTGCTATTCATAGGGTTTTCAATGGCAGATTGATTTGGGGGAGTTGGTTGCTGGGTCCTTCTCCCAAGCCTACAGCACCTGGTGTTCCCAGGAAGTCTCCCATCCAAGTACTAACCAGGCCTGACCCAGCTTAGCTTCTGAGATCTGACGTGATGGGATGCCACAGGGCTACTGCTGCAGGCTGATTTTATTTAGTTACCTTAAATTCAGGGCATATATTTTAAAGTTCAAGATAATTTAATTATTTTTCTAGAAGAGTTACTCCTATTAATGGAGAACAAAAAATCATCATGTAAAATTAACTTTTAACCCTATGTAAATTATATCGAGCCCAGACAAGTGAGAAGAATCACTGGTGTAGTAACTTTAATTTTCATATAATCCTTTTGGGGATTGTGAAGTCATTCCTGATTTTCTCTGTTTTTGTCTCTCGATTCAATGAACTCCCTCAGCTGGTCACATTTCACCTTGAGACTCTGTCCTTTCCTCTTCAGTGTCTGGAGGCTCACAGTTTCCTCCCTGAACTGCATGTGCTTTCTCTGGGATCTCCTTGCTCGCTTCTCTCCTCCAATATGAATGACACAAGCTGCCGTCCAGCCCTGAAACAGCTTTGACCACAGGACTTGCTCAAAACCGTACAGAAAAGTCTTGCTGCTACAAATCCTCACTTGTCAAGGAAGGCTCTGCACGACCTTCTCCCAATTTCCACTTCCAAACTCATTTCTGGACTGTGTTTCAACCTTCGCCTCCAAATAAGATGTGTTCCAAACAGGGTTCGAAAAGGCCGAGCTGCTTATAGTCTAGTCTAGTCCCTACCACAGGGTGGAAGGGAATTGTGTGACTCCAGGTGACTAATTTTAATTTTCAGAGCTTCTGTTTTCCATGCCTGCCAAAATACAGAGAAAGGCTGAAGCAAGGACCCAATGTGACCTGAGTTTGAGGAGCAAACACATTTGCTTGGCACTTGTAGTGATTTATAAGAGCACAGATTTCTAATACTTTTAGACCAACATGTGTTCTCTGATTGCCACAGGCCTCTGTACTCTTTATTGAGCTATTACAGGCAAACTTCACTCTCATGTCAGCCGGGCCCCTAAAAGCAATTCTGCGCTGAATTATCTCCACTGCCTCCTAGATCTAATATATTGTATTTCTACGTGTCAGATGTGGTGCCATTTTTACTCACTTCTGCCACTCTGTTTTTTCTGGAATATATGACTTCTGTTCTTTCAAAGATAAAGCACACACACACACACACACACACACACACACGCGCGCGCGCGCGCGCGCACACATACACACACACACACACACACACACTCAACCCCCACTGGGAGCACCCAAGAACAAATTTTGGTTTTGTGGCATGATTTTCTGGACTATGAGGGGAAATAATGAGTCCATTTGCAAAGGATTTATGGAAGACAATAAGAGAAAAGCCCAGTATTACATTATTTTGACACTAGCATCATTTTTTTTTTCCCTCCAGGGAGAGATGGAGGCCAAAGTGTTCTCTGGCCTATAAGACATTTCCACCATAATGAACAGCAAGTTGGCCTCCCAGGGTATCTTTTGACCCCAAGAGTGCTAGGGTCAACCAATTCACAAATAAGATATCCTCAGTTAGGAAATGTTTTTCTTCACTGTTGAAGATGATTAAAGTTAAAAACTCATAGGATGAAAGATTGGATCAATCACTCAGTTTATCAAGAATACCTTTTAAGCAGTATTGGCTTTAACTCAATCCCCAAATTTGGTAGCTTTCTCTGTGCACTATATACCCCAGAGTTATTAAGCTCTGCCCTGTATTGTTTACTTGAGTGCTATTGATTCTCTGCTCTTTTAATTAGCTCTTTTTACAATAGCTTTCAAAGATTTCTTTGATGTTGGAAGCCAAAGGTCACTTCCACTGTGAGTTGTATTAAATTGGATTCTTAAACCAGGCATGGTGGTGCACACCTGTAATCTCAAGACTCAGGAAGTGGAGGCAGGAGGATCACAAGTATGGGGCCAGCAGAGGCTGCCTGTGTAATTTTGGACCCTGTTTTAAGACAAAAAAATAAATAAGTTGGGGTGCAGCTCAGTGGTAGAGCACTTGCAAAGGAAGTGTGAGACCCTAGGTTCAGGGCCCCCAATATTGAATGAATAAAAATAAATAAATAATATCATTCTTGTGGGGTTTGTTTGTTTGTTTGTTTTTTCATACTTAGTGGGTAACTGAAGATACACCTTCCCAGCTAAGACCTATAGACTGCATGCCTGACAGCCCAGGTATGTTGGCTTTCACTTGCCACCTCTTAGCTTATTCTTTGTCCCTTCACTGGATTTGTAACTCTGAACAGCACTCACTGAGTTAACTTGCCAGGAGATTTTCAAACAGAAAAATCTATCCTTTAAAAGAATTCCCCCAACAGCACGCTCTTCTGCTTCATTTAATTGGGAAAAGCAACATCCATGTTGATCAGGCAATCAAAGCCTTGGGAAATTGCTGTTTATCGCCCATAAGATAACCTTTTTTTTCTTACAGGCTCCTCTTGGATGCACAATTGAGACAGTTGACATGAAGTGAAATAGTTTTGATGAGTGGTTCAGTACCTAATCTAGGAGGAAGGTAATTCTTATCAGAATGTTTTTGAAAGCACTTCTTCTCACCTCACAAAACAAACTTAAGCCAAATTAAGGGCAATGAAGAAGAGACGTCTATTTTCTCCATGGTTTGAGGTGATGGGATTTTTCCCGCGCTTTCTATCTCCCAGATCATGCTCTGTTCCTTTTATGACTCGTCACTTAGGAGAGATTGGGTGTTGTTAATGATCTATGGAAGGGAAATGCACCTTTATCTCTGCAGAGCCGTGATATCCTCTGCATGAATGGTCACCATGGTCATTATGTCGGATTGGTTTTACTGAGTGATGACAGCAACTCATGACCTGGCCACTTAAATGTGAGGAGGGAGGGAGGGAGACCTGTGGACCCTCTTTGCACATGCTCACTTTCAAGCTACTCTTAGATTTTATTTTTGTGTCATGTCCTCCAATGTTTACAGTTCTCTCTAAACCTCCATCTTCTACTTTTGTCTCCCTAGGCTGCAAAATCATCAGGGACCACCCCTCACCCTGAACACAGGCACACGCCAGCCTCCTTGCTTTATCAATCTTTTTGTTGCCTGTTCAGATTTCTCCTCCTCTCCTCAAACCTTCTGTGTTTCTCACAGTATGGCCATCAGACCCTCTGCCACAGGATTTCCTGCAAAAATTTTTTACAACTGCAGATTGGGGAACCTCATCCCATACTAACTGCATCAGTTGCTTTGTGTACTGCAAATCTGAATGCTTCACAACCTGCAGCTTAAGAACCAAACTGAATCCTGCTCACTTTAGCCCATGGCTTAGCCCTCTCTTCCTTCTCCTGGAGAACTCCGTATGCATGCTCCATATCTGGCATCTCTGTCTGCTGGCCTCCCTCCTTCCTAATTTCCTAAAAGTTCTCCCTATTTAAAAAACATATTCTAAGGTCCCTAGAGGACTTAGATTTTAAGTTACTTCTAGTAGTAATATTTACTAACACATTTAACAAATATGAGTCAGTGCTTAGCAGCAAATAGAGTTGACAGAGTGAAAGCACAAAAACACATTTTCCTCAAAGTTTAAGGAAATTATGCAATTTCAGTCTTTCTTCCTTTGTTAACTGAGTTTGAGTAAAAGACCACAGGCATCATGTGAGGAAAGTACTGCTATTGAGAGAGGGAAATGGGCATATGACTATATCTAAAGCCACCTTTTCTACACCAGTATTACAATTGTACAATATACATTATTACTGCAATACTTCAGATACAGATGGAAGAGTCCCAATATATGTGACGTTTTATTAAAAAATAAACACTCTCTGAGGTGGGAATTATATTTTTTCATTGGCTCATGGGGACAAAATAAGACATGAGAAATAGATTATAAATGCATGGTTCATTTCTTACAGAGTTTATATATAATATATTGAAGGCTCCAAGGCCAAAGACCTGAGAAACTGGGATTCTGATATCTAAGGGCAGGAGAAGATGTATATTTCAGCTTCAGAAGAGAGAGCCAATTCACTTTTCCCTGCCTTTTGTTCTATCCAGGCCCTGAACCATTAGATGGTACCCAGCAATTGGCTGAGGGCAGATCTTACTCAATGCACCAAGGCAAATGCTAATCCCTTCTAGAAATGCCCTCACAGTCATGCCCACAAATGATGATTTACCAGCAATTTATATGTCTCTTAATCCAGTTAAGTTGTGCTGTTAGGTGCCATGAAGTCAGGTCCAACTCATAGCGACCCTCATAGGGTTTTCAAAGGCTGATTGCTTTGGGAGTGGATGGCCACATCCTTCCAGTTAAGTAGACACTTTTAAAATTGACCATTGCAGTCTGTGAGAGTGATGCCAGCAGAAATTAGCTGTAGCATCAGCAAGCCGAATAAATATTTGCACTCACCCATGTGGACCAGCACCAGCCAATGTACTGAGGGCTCAGAGCCAAGAAAAAGTTAGAGGAAGCAAGAATCCACTCTGTCTTTTGGAGATAGAATGCTCACATCTTCTCCTGCCCTTGGACATCAGAATGCCAAGTGCCCTAGCCTTCAGACTCCAGTACTCACACTAGCCATCTCCCAGTCGTCTCCCAGGTTCTCAGGAATCTGGTCCTTTTTCCTGAGGCCTTCAGACTCAAACCAAATTGTATTACCAGTTTCATGATTCCTCAGCTTGTAATTGGCATATTGTGAGACTTCACAGCTTTTATAATCATGTGAGCCAATTCTCAGAATTAATCTCTTCTATATTTATCTTCCCTATGCGTCTGTCTGCTTGCCATGATGTGGGGGCTTGTGTGAGGTTGTGATGCTGAAAGGTATGCCATTGGTATCTCAGATACCAGCAAGGCCACCCATGGTGGACAGGTTTCAGCTGAGCCTCCAGACCAAGACAGACTGAGAAGAAGGACCCAGAAGCCCACTCTGGAAATAATTAGCCATTGAAAACTCTATGAATAGCTGAGAAGTACTGTCAAAAATAGTGCCAGAAACTGAGTCTCCCAGGCTAGAAGGCATTCAAGAAATGATTGGAGAAGAGTTGCTTTCTCAAAGTAGAGTTGCCCTTAATGACAGCAATGGAGTAAAGCCCCTGAGACCTCCATTTGCTAATGTGGTACAACTAAAAATGAGAAAAAACACTGACCATTATAATGGGCTCAAACATAAAAAGGTCATGTAGATAGCACAGTGTTGGTTAGTGTTTCACTCTGTTGTACATAGGCTCACCATGAGTTATACCCAACTCCACGGCACCTAACAACAACAACAACAACAACATTTACCTACATAGAGAGAAATATTTGTTCTGTTTCTCAATCCAAATAAATTTAAGATTCTTTTCTGATGATTTAAAAATATAGAATGAAATCAGGACAGAGTCATCAACTGAAGTAACAATGTAATTCATGATCATAGTAATGGGAAAATAAATTTCTAACAAGGATTATTATATTTAATAATACTCATATGATAGAAATCCATGCAACTTTTAAAAAACATGTTTTGGGAAACATTTAATGGCATAAAAATGCTCATAATATCATATTAAAGGAAAAACTCAAGAAAAAATTATAATAAAAGATTAAATGGATTTAAAAGTCACAGTGGTCATTTCTAGATAGTTGTTTATAGACTATTTATTCTCCTTTTAAAAATATTTAGTATAGAATATTATTTAAATAACCAGTTATAAGAATCTGCTTTTAAAGATGACTTCACTATATCAACATATCTATAATATCGAGAAAGGAAAATTTTCAATCTCCAGATTATATCTTTCTCCCTCCCCAACTAATGTGTTTTAACTCACACATGAAAAGAATCTACTCAGAGCAGGTGTGATAATGTGGAAGAAGAAAGAGGGAAAGAATAAATTCAAAATAGATGACACAACAATACATATACATGGGGGGAAGGGGAATATGACCCAAAAATGCATGTGACTCCTTTTTTACTATATATTAATCAAGATGTTCTGTGAAATATGTAACTTGATAAATGTTGTTGTTGTTGTAACCAAAAATTATGTAATAGTTGCATAATGGAAATTGCATAAGCTTTATTACTCTGTACCCCACCAACATTTATAAATAAAGAGGATATTAAAAATAACCCTTAAGCATCAAAAGAAAAGAATATATACATTTGTTCTTTTACCTTCTCTTACTCTTGGGCAAGGCAGTTGGCTTCCTCTAATGTCATGTTGTTCTACCTTGTGCCAAGTGAGGTACTTACAAGAATCTGATGGAAGCTTTAAAATAAGAGAGAAGAGAAATATCATCTGGCAGTATGTAATTCATTTACTTTGGTGTTTAAAAGCAATGCAAATACATGCCAAATATTCAGCCAAGTTAAACTCTAAATGTCCAATGATGAGCTCATGGAAGTCATCTTAGTCCATTCTAAATTATGTGTTCCTATTCAACCTTGTGTCCCTAATACCTGTGACTGATTTATGTTTGATGGTCAATAACAGAATGAATAAAAACAGGTATCCCTCATGCACTCACTTTATACTAGCTCTAGTAAATCATCCTTTAGTATGTACTTGAGTATTTCACGAGGAATCTCACTTGATTTTAAAGTAGTTCTAACTGATAAGATCTTGTCATTATATGGTCTGAATTATGGTCATAATTCCTCTAACTTCTTCAATTGTACAAGATCTGTCCTTGTGAGGTGACATGAAAGAATCCCTCCACATGTGATTACTATTTCAGACATTTGATAAAAGTTATCATCTTCTAAAGTCATTAGATTGTTACTCACTTACATATCTTGGTTTATAAGTTATTAAATATACTGATAGCTCTTCTTGGGAAGATTTATAATTGATTAACATTGTCTTTAAAATCTGTAGCTAGTATTGAATGAAACATTTCAGATGTAGTCATTTTCCTTGTTGTGGATGTTTTATCATGGAACAGAACATATGCCAAAATTACATTTGGGGAAATTTTATAGTGTTTTCTAATATTAAGTTTACAGTCAATCAAAATACCCAGTATTTTATATAGCTGGTGACAATTTAAAGGTTAACACAAACAAAAATCATATTTCTCAAAAAAAGATGATGTTAATCACATACATACACCATATATTCATTCTTCTGTTGGCAATTTTTGCACACATTTGAAAGCAAACCAGCCCAGGGTGTTTGGTTTAAAGAAACATCATCAAATATCTGGAACAACTGTATTCATCTCACTGAACAACATCTCATGTAGATTATGTTTTGCTTCATCTATAAATTTGTGTAACTAATATAAACGTCAAAAGTATTTCCACCATTAGATGAGTTTATGAGGTTCTAGATTAAACCAAATTAAGTGTTTCATTTTCCTACAGAACTTCTCAGAAACTTAATATGCTCATATACATGTGACTCTATGCTATGAAATGTTCTCCCAAACTTTTAAATCATCTAACTTTTCTATTCTTGGGCCAACACATGAGACTAGTGCACTCTGTAGAGCATAGCTGAGAAAACCCTGCCTCAAATTAAATTGAGAAGAGGTGGCTTTTAAAATAACTTAACATTTTCATTATTTACTCACTACATGACCTTGGTTGTTCTAACAAAACATATTGGAAGCTTCATTTTAAAACTAGAACTAGTAACAAACACTCTATACCTTATTAACAGTAATGCTAAAAAGTTAATGTTTGAGCAATTATTTGAGATAGTCTGAGGATTTTTTATTTTTACTAACGAGCATTCATGGAATTAACTTATCCTTTTGAGCTGCTCTTTAAAACAACAAGTAAACACTACTACATTTTAGGTTAATAAGGAATATAATGATCAACCTATTCTTGGTTTTTCACTTTACATGTTTATAGAAGCCGCTTTCCTAATATGTTTTTAGAATTTTTCTTTTCCTTCTTTCTTTCTCTTTCTTTCTTTGTTTCTTTTTCCCTCCTCCTCCTCATCTTCCTCATCCTCTTCCTCCTCCTCCTCCTCTTCCTCCTCTTCCTCTTCTTCTTCTTCTCCTCCTTCTCCTTCTCCTTCTTCTTCTTTTTCTTCTTTTTCTCCTCCTCCTCCTTCTTCTTCTTCTTCTTCTTCTTCTTCTTCTTCTTCTTCTTCTTCTTCTTCTTCTTCTCCTCCTCCTCCTCCTCCTGCCCCTCCTCCTCCTCCTTTATCTTTTTTTTCATTCTTTGACACAAGATTTTACTATGACCCTCAGACTGGCCTTGAACTCATGATCCTCCTGCATTGGACCTCCAAATGCTGCAAACAAAGGGCTAGAATTTTTCCTTTCTTGTCTTGCAAGTTAAATT
Organism: Pedetes capensis; assembly: GCA_007922755.1. Taxonomy (NCBI): domain Eukaryota; kingdom Metazoa; phylum Chordata; class Mammalia; order Rodentia; family Pedetidae; genus Pedetes; species Pedetes capensis. The sequence goes on along the minus strand of VMDO01014507.1, from coordinate 2,761 downwards.
CCCTAAAGCTGCCACACTCCATGGACTCTCTGTGCTATTTTGTGAGGCTCATGACAGGAAAAGAATCTAAGCTAAAGCTGAACTTGAGAAGAAAGCTCCTGCTGTTTCACCTGACACCTAATTTTGCACAAGGACATGTTTGAGTTTTAAAGGAGTTACATGGTTTATTTGGATCTTCTGATATTGCAGCTAAATGAGCTATTGCATGTCTTTTATATTTTTATGTAAAGTCATCAATGTAATGTGTTGTATGACTGTTCTTTCTCCCTAAAGGAATAATGAATATTTATGTCTTTCTCCCATCTTAATTCACCCTTTGATGGGTGAATTGATTAATCTAGAGCCTCATAAAGTCTAGATTTCTTTAAACAAATTACCCTGCATTTGTTTGTTTGTATAGGAACACTGACTATCAAATACTTCATTTCATATCATTCATTTAAAAATATATCTTTTACCCTTGTCATGTAACAAGCACTCCATTGAACTATCAGGGATACAAAGTTGAATAAAATATGGCAATTGTGCTTGAAAAACTTATTTTCTATAATTTGTGAGGCAGACACATGAGTAACTCATCTTAATCCAGTGAGGTAAGTGGAAAAATTATAAATGAAAGAAAGGAAGAAAAAGAAGGTGTGATTTATTTTAAAATGTTAAATATAAGATAATATGTGTTTTATAAACATCATTAAGTGAAGAGCTGGTGAAAAATATTTACCAAGGATGATATTCCAGAATCAGAATGTGACTGAAATGTTCTGTCCCTTGGCAGAGCCGACTGAATGTGTCTCTCACTGGGATCAGAGGAGGAGGATGACATGGATGGGCAAATCTCTTGGCTACTTGTGTTTTCATCTGAGGAGCTAAGTAAAAGAAAATGCTTATGTAAAGTGTTTATATATTGTGTTAAGTCTTTGAAAGTAAATACCTTTGCTTCAAATAACAAGTTAGAAGAATAAACTTGTTCATTTAGAGAAGAGATAAATGATTTCTATGAATTTTACCAAGACCTTAAAAGAACTTTTGCACCTTGTCATTGTCCTAAGCATATTTTTTTGGCTAATAGTCAATTAGACAAATTTTCCCAAAGGTAATCATGTCTACATAATTGTGTCCTATGAAAAGAAGTCTAATAGTACACACACACACACACACACACACACACACACACACACAAATTAAAATACTAAGGAGTTCAGCTCTCATATTGGAATGTCATTCCTAGTGGACTATAACTGCAGATTTGTACATACAAGCACCGTTAAACTCTTCATGGGCTCCCCATGAATGTGAGTCTTCAATGTTTCTTGAAACTTCCCCTTAAAATTGGTGTCAGACTCTTTAATCAGTTTTTGCTCACTTTGAAATGGTGTTCATCTACGCTGAGTGTGGTGCTGCATCCTGTAATCCCAGCAACTCAGGAGGCGAAGCCAGGAGGATTATGAGTTCGAGGCCCGGGATCGTCTGCATAATTTAGCAAGACTCTGTCTCAAAATAAAAAAATTAAAAAGGGACTGGGAGTGTCACTGAATGGTAGAGCACTTGCCTAGCATGGGGCCCTGTGGTCAGTTGTCTAGTACTGGAGAGATAGAGATAGAGATAGAGATGGAGATAGAGATAGAGGTAGATAGAGAGATGCTGGTTGGCCATTTCACTTGACAACAGTCCAATTACCCCTGTAATCCCATTTTCAGACTGCTGAGATAGAAAGTCTTTTTTTCCTCTCCTATACCAACTCTCTGGCTTATTATTGATTTTTTTAAAAATTTTCCTTTTCTCCTCAGGAACATTTATAAGTTTCTCTTTCCATAATTGGTGTTTACATGATTTTAAGCCAATAACTTAAAGACATCTAAAGATGATTTGTGTTAAGTAAAGTTAGAAATCATATCTCTATTTCTGGCCTCTTTTTCTAATAGATTATTCTCCAGGTTCAAAGAAACCTAAGAGAAATCATTCTGTATTTTATGGCACAATTACTATAGCAATTTTGCTTACTAAGTAGCCTACACAATTTAGCAAGAGCCTATCTGAAGATAAAAAGTAAAATAAGGGACTAGGGGCACAGCTGAGTGGTGGAACACTTGCCTAGCATACAGAAGGTCCTGAGCTTAATTTCCAGTACTAGGAAAAAACAAGTATTAGAAGAACAATTTTAACTCCTATGAATTTCATCATTTCTAAAGCAAGTAAGTCTTGCTGTCTGTAAGTGGAATGCTAGCCAACGATCTTATGAGGAAAAATTGAAGGGAAATAGAATGATATATTTGGAGATGAACAGAGGATAAAGGTTTAACTGACATTTTAAAGTTCACTTATCTTTATTAAAATACACTAGTCATTCTATGCCAAAATGAAATCAGGAAAATAAGGATAAAGAATAAGGCTGAATGCCATCTGGTGAGTCTAACTCTAATAATGGTTATGAAAGGAGGGGCTCAGTTAACAGAATAAGCCAGAAGTCTCTCTCTCTCTCTCTCTCTCTCTCTCTCTCTCTCTCTCTCACTCTCTCTCATCTTTTGTTCTAAAGTGTGATAAATAGTCTTAATTTACTTAGGTAATTTTCCTAAAGTAGGGAACAGATAAATAAAATGTTCACATAGTTAAAAGATCTGATAGGAAAGATCCAGCTAAGCAGGTTTTCACTGGACTTTCTTGTGTAGTACTTTAATGCCAGGCACAGAAGCTGCAAGGCAAAAGTGAGTCTAAAGGTGAGTGGAAGTTGTCTCAATCAGCTTACATTAGATTGTTTTCTGAT
>VMDO01014506.1:0-54356 GCA_007922755.1 Pedetes capensis | reverse complement strand
GGAAGAAAAAAAAGAAAAAAGGTTTAAGAGAGGGATATCTGTACTTTTAAAGAGCGGTAATTCAACCTTTGTCAGAATCTTCTTTTTCAGTTGGCTTTCCACCACAACTTCATGCCAGTTATATAGAATTCTAGTTATGAAGCAGGTATACCTCATTCACATTCCTCACAAAGCAATATTTGCCAAAACATTATGACTTTTTCCATGTGTGAGCATTTTAAGTTTTATGAGTGGAGAAGTTTTCATTAAATTGTGCAAGTTTTTCAAACAACCACATTAAGAATAAGAACAGCTGCTTCATTTGTCTATTGTTAACATGATGTGAAAGGGCAATTTTCTGTGATTTCTTACAGCAATAGAGTATAGCATATTACTTTGCTAGACACTCAAGTTTTTGACTGGTCCATGTTAAAATTCAAAACAATCAAAATATATAACATATGTTTTCTAAAAATTTTAGTTTAATCCAAACTTCACACATCATAACCACTTGAAGTTTACAAAGTCTTAAAAAACAGATAGTGGCAGGTTAGATTTATGAGAAAAACTATATGCTAAAGTTCAAAGTAAATATACCCAGAAAAGGAATACACTTTAAGATGTAGGTTTTCTTTTGAACTTAAAGTAGGAGTGTGGATCAAAATCTTTTCATAAAACCAACAGCACACTTTAAGATATTTAGATGCAGAGTTACAGTGGTGAGTTCACTTTCCTCCCAAGAAGCTCATATTCTAAATTGTCATTGTGAATATTGAATTTCACCAGACCACGTTTATACTGCTCAGGGCTTATTTTTCTAATGTTATTTGATCCTTCAAAAAGATGAAAGATTAAAAAACACCTTATACACATGTTTCAAAGTACAGTACCACATTGACTTTTTGATTCTGTGGAGATTTGAAAAGTTCATGTATGTTGTATGTTTTACTGCAGAAATAAGATGCACAACTTTTAATATTCCACAGAGGGCATCACATCCACAAAAATGTTAGTGTTGGGACTTGTTAAAAAATTATCTTGGTGGAAATCCATTTTTTTACTTTTTCTAATCAAAAATATTGTGCCATTGAAACTTCCACTTCATTTATACAATTATCTTGATCCAAAGCTACATTCCACTTAGAATCCAGGGAAAAAAGCACCTCCCCCCAAAATCTTAGAATGAAAAACCACCTTTATTAATGGAGTTTTAAATGTAACTCATAACTTTCTGCTCTTTCAATTTGAATTATGTTTTCTGACTTCTTGATGGTAAATATCTGCTAAATGAAACACATCAACTCGTCACCCAGAAATTGTTATAATGGCACTATAAAAGTATAGGCTTAATTCAGTATAATCATCTAGAAAATAAGCATTGAAGGCATGTCAGGATTACGTCACCCTTTATTCTCAAATACATGAATTTTTGTACTACCCTACACAGACATACCCAATTATTTGGTGGGAATCTTGACATGAATGTCCAACTGGTCCCTAATATACAAAGTGTTAATACCAAAGCTTTCCTAAGTTGCTTATCACATTTAATAGTTATTGTTATTCTTCAGACACTCAGACTGGAAACTTCTGAGCTCTCTTTGAGGGCTCTTACTTCCCTGTATAAGTTTCCAAGACATCAATTTCTATTTTATTCTTTCCAATTCCATTCTTTCTAACTCCATTATTTTAAATCATCAAGGATCATCAAGGAAGAGAGACCTTAGTGATCTAAGTGACTGACAGGGAGGACTACATCATCTTCCAGCTCCAGTAGACTGGGTATCCTGGTGGCACAGGCCATCTTATTCAGTGAAGAATGGGGCACAACAGTAGCTATTCAGGACCTGTTCCATTAAACTGAACTGACAGCTTAGAATCTGATCCTAGTTTCAGCTGCCTCAATATGTTTCTTCATTGGTAGACAGGAAATAAAAGTGCTTAAACTTTTGACATGCTTCATTTTGTGTGACTGTAAGATAAAATAATAAGACCGGATAGAAGAGACTTCTGAAGCTATTTACTCCAAGTCCCCATCTTTTAAAAAAGAAAGGTAACTTTTTTTTCCTATTTTGCTATTATTTTAGATCTACATAAAAGTTGCAAAATGTAAACACTTTCCATTTACCCTTCACCCAGCTATGTAACTATAGTGCAAATATTGAAATAGGGAAAGTCACATGTATGACTATGTGTATAAAATAGTATTAAGTAATCTTATTTAAATTTTGCCATTTTCCCCATGAATGTCTGTTTTCTGGTCTAGGATTCAAGTTAGGAGACCCACTGAATTTAGGTGTCAAGTCTCCTTTGTCTTCCTTATTCTGTGACAGATCCTCCAGTTTTCTTTGTCTTCTATGACTGTAAGATTTTTGAGTAATCTATTCTGCAGAAATCTGTCAATTTGTGTTTATTTGATGTTTTCTCACAAGTAGAATGAGATTATGCTTTTTTTTTTTTTTGCCAAGAATATTGCAGAAGTGATGCCCTTAGTGCATCATTTTTGGATATATGATACTGCTCTTTTACTGCTGCTTATATTAACTCTGAGGCTTAAAGAATTGTCTGTCAGATTTGGCTATTGTAAAGTTACCATTTTCGTTTTTGTGAATACTGTATATTCTTGACTCTAATCACATGTAATTCTAAACCACATCTGATTTTGTATCCCTGTAAAACTGTTGAAAGGGTGTGGATAAGATTCAAGAATATATGATAATAAACACTTTGGGGGAAGATCCTTGGAGATTAAGCAAATATTCCCTTTTTTGTCAAACTTTCACCCATTTATGTTAATATCTGTCAATATTATTTGCCTGTAACAACTATTATTGTGGTGTGTAATAATGTTGGTTTCCTATTTCTCTTATTTACAGCTGTCCCTTCTACCTCATTTACTAGTTCAATTATTTATTTACATTACTATGAGATCCTAAATATCTATTTTATTTTATGAAGTGTTTTCATAATTTATTTTTATGTAATTAAACATTTTTTATATAATTAATTTTTTTCATAATCCAATACTACTATTATTAACTTTGCTGCTTAAATTGAACTGGCTTTGGTCCTGGGGCACTAAATCTTTAACTTAGTGTGTCCTTTTAATATACCCCTACCATTTTTTCAAGAACTTTACTTTCTGGCCACAAAATACTTCAGGTTCATCTTGTGTATTCCCCATGCCACTTTTGGCATCCAATTCCCTCTGATCTGGAAAGCTAAGCAGGGTCAGGTCTGGTTCGTACTTGGATGGAGACTGCCTGGGAATACCAGGTGCTGCATGCTAGGGAGAAAAAGACCTGGCAAACCACTCCTGAAACAACCTACCACTGAAAACCCTAGGAATAGCAGAGAAACACTGGTAATAGTGCTGGGTGGGGCACCATGTCAGAGAATATTTTGTTCTGTTGTACCTAAGGTTGCAATGAGTCAGACTGGACTGACAGCACCTAACAACAAGTATTTATTGACTGGGGTAAGGAGAGAATGAAAAAAATTTTTCTAAACTTGAATTTTTTTTAACAAAAACAAACACAGAAATGTTTACAGCTTTTGTGCCACTAGGTGTACTGTTAAACACATGAACATCTCTTTCTTGTCCTACAAATCCTTTTTTTTTTTTTTTTGGCTTTGGCTTTGGCAAAGAAAATGGGAAACTGGAATTCACAAGAGTGAAAACAATAAAGGTAGCATATTAGCTTTGCATTAGTATAATGAAATATCTGAGATAATTATCTTATAAAGAGAAAGGATTTATTTTGGCTCACAGTCTTGGAGGTTCTAGTCCATTTCCGATGGCCTCCACTGTTCTGGGCCTGTAGTGAGGCAGCATGTTATAGCAGGAGCACATGGTGGATTAAAACTGCTTACTTCATGGCCAAGAAGCACAGAGAAAGAGGATAAGACTCCAATGGCTTATAAACTTCCCATTAGGCCCCATCTCCTTAAAAGCCCACAACACTACCCAATAGTGCCATGCTGGGGACCAAGGCCCTAACACATGGGCTGTTCAGGGACAGTCAACATTCAAACTATAGCAGGTCACAACTGAAACCCTGGGAAAACGGCACAGAATTAGCCAATAGTCAGTCAAATCTTTGGGAGCCCTAGAGAAGAAAGGAGGCAAGACTCAGATGAGCACTGAGGAGAGCAGAAAGAGGCACAATGTGGCTGTGATACAAAGACTCTGCAATTAAGGCAAGAACTGACCCAGCTATCATTATATTCCAGTGAGAGCAGAATGCAATAACTGATTTCCCTGGACTGGGAACTCGCCACATTTGATAGATTTTCATGTTTGACTGGCATTTGATTAGGTTTGGGGATGAGCATGAGATCCAAGAAAAACCAATGAGGTATAATACTATGCTTGGGAAAGTGACACTTCTTGTTTGGTGGTCATAAAGAAAAGGAAGGCAATGGGTCTGCTTGAAGTCACCAACTACAGCCTGAGGCTGAAGCTGGGTAATATAGAAAGAAGAAATATAATGCATTCTGCCCTGCATAATGGCAGCGCTGGTTTGGAGCTTTTCACCTTGTAACACTGCTTAACCCACATTGGACTGGTTTTTCTGCCATTTGCAATTCAGTGTCCCAACTGACACACATCTTCTAACTAGAAGGATTTTGAAGGGTAATCCTTAGTCAGCTGTTTTCTCCCTACTCTCCCATTTTGGTGAATGTCTTTACTCTCATAGTCTTAACAATAATTTCTCTTTTTTGACAGAGTTTCAGTAACCAGGGCTAATTTCTCAAACAAGTGCTACTCTCATACCTTTAACTGTGTATAAGGAATGTGGACATTCTGGATCACTTTCACTTTCACATTTATGTATGCATGTATTCATAATTGAACCTACATTCATTGGTTATCTACCATACACTGGGTATTCCAAGATAGAGTAAATAATTAAAATTTTCTTTTACACCACATTCTTGAGCTCCGAGATTTCAGTAAGTACTAGGGGGGAAAAGACAACAACTCACAACATTTATATTATTGACTGTTGAGCACATGAACTGTTACAGAACATGAACACCTCGTTGCTATCGTACAAACTCCATTATTTTTGGCTTTCTATTTCCTCTGTGCTATCAATTCTTTTAACTAAGAATTTAATTGAGTTGTTCATTTTTTCTTTCTGTTCCTTTTCATTCTTCCCCAATAACTTCCCCTTCACTCTACTCTTAACTTTTTCTAATCATTTACAGTTCATACTTGCCTATATCTCAAGTTTGCCAGCATTGACCCCAGGCTTATTTAAACACACTGATGGCATTGAGAATTTAGTGTGCTAATGTTGACAATGAGGACAAAAAAACCAGGCATTGCCTAAAGGTATCAGGAAAATACATGACCTAAAGACACACATGTGTTCTCCCTGGTCTCTTTCCTCCCCTTGTTTTTCTTCCTTGTACTATACCTACAAGGAAATCAGGGGTGGATCACTTTTGAGACATATGTGGCTAACTCAACTCATCCCATCTTCCTTGCCTGCTGCATACCACACACCAATCTACTGTGACTGTGCTTCATAGTAAGGGACACACAACAAATAGTTTCACCCATAAGGACTAATTTTTAAGTTTAGAACAGAATATGTTTTAAAAGCTATAGTATGCTAATAGAAAAACATGTTAACTCAAATGGTTTTAGTCCTGGTGTAAGTGACCAATAATAAGAGATTGTGATGAGCACTTAATAACAATGAATGGTGATGAATTTCACAAAGAGTTATATTTACATAGTAGAAAAAACTTTTGTACTTTTACTACACAACATGAAAATAAGCCCTGAATTTATGACATATTGTTAATCCTCCTTTCTCCTTTCTTTTACTCTGAGAAGCTATCCTGTGAGATATCATCTCTTCCTTTTTACTTTTTTTTTCATCAGGAAACACACAAAATATCTTCCTTGGGATAAGATGAATCTTATTTTATATATCCACCACACACCGAGAATACTCAGAGTTCATGTACACTGGATATTTACAAATCTAAAGTCTGGTACCAATGGCAAGAGAAATTAAGGTATGTGTTGTTGTTCTTTTTAGTGGACTAATGAACTGTTGGACAAAATGCCTCACAAGTAAAAATTATAGAACTATCTTCTTAGCAAAGAAACACTAGAAAAGGCTGAATAATTTCTGTAAAATTCTCTATGTGTGTTTATAATAAATATGACAAAATGCTTAAATTTCTTCTGTCTGGAAAGTACACAAGTGTTTGGTGTGCAATTCTTTATATTTTCTGTGCTTTTAATTTTTCCCTCTAAATTTCTAAAAATTAGAAGGAAAAAATAAAGAAAAAGTTAAAGAAAAACTTTGAAACTTTAATATATAAAATTATCATTTAACTTTTGAAAACATGGATATTGTTGAAGTTACTCAATTATTGATCAAGTCATTACTTAAAACTTCAAATTATGAAATAAATTTTAGGCTTTCCACAAAGATGATATTCTTCATCGTTTCCCTTAATAACATAAAACTAGAGTATAATTCTCAACAACTAGTAAATCAATAGTGCTACAATACTACTAATTAATAGACCTCCTTTGAATCTCATCAGTTTCTCCTTTAATGTCTTTTCTTCCTGCTCCAGGATCCCATGTTGCATTTGGTAACTGTATGATTAGGTCATTTTGACCGAGTATATAACCTCTTCTCTCTACCTCCTTTCATTTAACAGAATGCTCTTCTGTTGGATTTTTCCATTGGCCCCTTTCAGAAGTCTGTGTTTATATTAATTTCAGTTTTTAGCAAAGTAATGGCAGATATTTAATTAAACTAAGTGATAGCAACACTGAGAAGTAATTTCAGAAACAACTGATGCAATTAATAGAATCTTTTTTTGTTTGCATACTAACATACTTTTCATTGAGTATAAAAACTTAGTTCAAGGAACAGATAGTTTCATGACCTTTAAAATACTCCCTCAGAAGACTCATAAATGCAAACCATTTGTTTTGGAAAACATTTACAAAATGTTGCCAGCCTATCATCATCTGAATCTACTAGACTCTAAGTAAGGCTCCTGCTCTCTACATGCTGACTGAGCAAAATGCAAACTAAATCAAGCTTCTGTATATCATTAGAAAGAGTACTCAATGATGACATTTGCTAGAGCAAAGCATATCCAGGTATTTTTAAAATCCAGCTGGAAGTAATTTTAGGCTACTAGAAAATCAGCAAGCATATGTTAGAAACATCCAGAAGCTGATTTGCATAACAGTGAAACATCAAGATGCTTCAAAAAATGAAGAGGAAAAATCTTTTAAGTATGGTCCATAAAGATATGACTAGTCCTTCAAAAAATAAATCTTTCCATTTCTCCCTCCTTCAACTAATTATTCTGAATCATATAAAAATTTTACTTGGGTGTTTTAACTATGAAAAAAGCCTACTTTTCCCCCTTGATTGTTGTTAGGTGCCATCAAGTCGTTTCCAACTCATAGTGACCCTCACAGGGTTTTCAATGGCTGATTGTTTTGGGATTGCCTTAGGAGTGGACTGCTATGTCCTTTTCCAATTTTTGCAGTGCTGGGAATCAAACCTGGGACCTCAGAGACTGCAAAGCAGCATTCCACCAACTGAGCTAAATCCCAGCGCCCCCCTTCATTAGAATATATAAATTGATCTGATCTTACTTACCTCCATTAAATTTTGTTAATAAGCCTATACATATATATTGTACCTGTTGATGTATAGAAAACTAAAATACAGGATAAAATTGATATATGGGAAATACATAGATGCCAGTCTTTAAACTGTAAGGGATGATAGTGCTCCCCAACAAAGTAATTTAACAGTCTAGCCTTAGAATGAAAGCCCATTGTGGGGGCATATCTATATCCTTTCTCCAAAGCACCTACTGACTTCTAGGCAGAACTTCCAGTGTCCTCAGTGACTCTTACCCAGTCCTCACTAATAAATAAAAGCTGGGATCCAGAGTCTAATCCAAATCTCTTCTTTTGGACACAAGAAAACAGAAAAATAGCAGAAGCCAGAAGAGGATATTTTTCTTTTACAAGAAGGGAGAATTTCTCATGAAAGATGAAATGTCTACTGAGTTGGCAACTTATACTTGGCCCTAGTTTAAGAAATATATTTTCAATGAAATGTTTTAAAACTAAGATCCTAGAAAACTAAAACTAAAAATACCAAAGAGTGATGGAGAATATACTTTGCCTTTCTTCCCCTCCAATCTACCACTGTGTTCAGTATTTTTATAGCTGTGTCAGTTTATCAGAAAGATAACACTTGATTGGATTATGGGGCTATGCTTTTAAAAAAGTAGACTGGCATATATGACTGCATACTGAAGAGTTAATGACAATCTTCTTACAGGGGAGAGAATGGTAAATAAATACTTAAAAAAAGCTTCTGAGATGAATGCAGTAGCTGGTTAGTTGCATGAGGAAAATACTGCTCAATCTTTCTTTTTCTCTCTCTATTTTCTTTCTTCTTTTTTTCTTTTCTTTTCTTTCTTTTTTTTTTTTTTTTTTTTTTTGCAGTATTGAGTGCAGGGTGGGTTGGGCAAGTTGAAGCCAGGGCCTGGTGTGTGCTGGGCAACTGCTCTACCACTTAATTAAGCCTTTAACCCTAATTTATTTATTTTTTATTTTTGAGCTGGGTCTCGATAGTTTGTGAAGGCTGTCAGTGGCCTCAAACTCTCCTGCCTGAGCTTCAATCAACTTTTTCAGTCAATCACAAGGATGGAATAATGGACATAAACTTAATATGAAATCAAAATGACTTAAGTAATTATTGAAGTATCTTAGAAATTGATCTTGCTCTACATAACCCAGTTTTTTTTTTTTTTTTTTTGAGGTACTTGGGCATTGAACCCAAGGCTTCATGCATGTTTTGCAAGTGCTTTATCACTGACCTGCACCCCCAGCCCATTTTAATTTTTTTATTTTGATACAGGTTCTCTCTAAATTACGAAGGCTGCCTCTGGCCTCAAACTTGTGATCTCCCTGTCTCTGCCTTCTGAGTTGCTAGGATTATAGGCATGTGCCACTGCTTCTGGCTCATAACCTAGGTTTTTAAAGACTGAAATAACAGAAAGACCAGAAGCCATGAGAACTCCATGTTACCTCAGAATATCCATGGGAAAACTGTTTAACCTCTCTAAGCTTTACTCAGTGAGGCAATTAAGACTAGCTCAATGGGCTTCACCCCAAGGTTCCTTAATACTTACAGAGTCCTATGTTGTAATGGTGGTTCATGAGACAATTTTGAGTATGTCAAAGAGCCTAGAAGTCATGTCTATTGATATAGGGCTGTGGAGATGTACTGAAGTTTTTATTTTTAGTTACAGTTCTATCAAGTTGACATCATTAATCCTAAATGCATCATTTTGGACAATACAGTCTATGAGAGGAAAGGATAAAGAGGGTTCTTGATAAAAGAAAAGTATGATCTTTAAGACAATTTTTCACTCACACATTTAATGATCTATGACAGTATCATTCAAGTAGTATGATTTTGTTAAGAGACAGAAGGAAAGAAGATGCAAATGACTAGTATTTATTAGGCACTTAATTTGTGTTGAGCAATGCGTAGGGTACTTTGCATGCATTATGTCACCTAATCTTCTGAACAGCCTTGTGAATTATTCTTGCTTTCATTTGGGAGATGAGCAGTGAAGTAGCTTTTGCCAAAACTAACTGGCCAGTATAGCAGGGCCGGGAGCAGATTCTGTTAGGCTTCTTCAACCGGTGTCCTGCTTTATAAAACTACGGCTATTAGTTAGCTCTTGGTCATTTCATTTTCCAAGTGGTAAGAGGGTTGTAAATAAATGCTTTTTCCTCTCTCCAGCTGTTTTCTGCAGCCTTGGTACATTATGCCAACATAGCCAACAGGTCCAGGGGACCAGCCAGGGTGTAAAAGAACATCTCAGATATGTTTTCAGTCACTCATTACATCAGTGTTGCTTTGCCAGAAACTTTCCTAGCAAACAGCCTCCTGGTTTATGTGGACAAGAGGACAATTTGCTGTGACCACAGGCAAAACTAAACACTCACAAATTCAGGAGAGTGGGGGAAATTTACTTCTAATCTTCTCTTTTCCTATGGTCTCAACCCCGAGGCTATGAAAATACATGTCCATTTTACAGAATACCAACCTAACAGGTGCTTCATTAGGATACAAAGGAGAATATTGGAAAAAAAAAGTCTCCAGCACTTAATTACTAGAGCCAGAAACTTTCTTTTCAGTAACATTTTGTACAATAAGATATCTTCAGGGTGATAATATTTTTGTTATCTCAAAAACTCCCTTTTCTCCTGCCCAAATAATATTATTTAATTTGCATTTATGTGAAATGTGTATCAATTGTTGTTTTTATCCAAATGCACCTAAGTCTAGAAGTGGTTCTTTACTATACCTTTGTTAAGACTAGGAGAAGAAGTAAAAGCACTGATTTTCACCCTCGTCATATACAGGACACACAAGTGCCAATGTTATGAGATGCCATTCTAAAATATATAAACTGAGGCCAATAGTTTAGTAACAAAGAGTCAAGATTAAGTTTGGAATTGGTAACTAAAACGGACAGCAAGAGATAGACTATAAGATTTGAAGGTGGATTTACATGGAATATTATAATAACTGTACTGGATTTCTCATTAGAAGAGAACAGTGTCTTAGGAAGACTCCATATTCCCCAAGAGAACCATATTTATACAGTTAACATTTCTTTTGTTGAAAAAATAGCTTTTAATTATTGCATGTGGGCACATGTGGGCTGTGTAAAAATACAAGAGATGTGTAACACACGGTAAACAGAAAGTAATGATCTTAAACAGGCCAAATCCTTGAATTCGTCATTAATAAATGTCTCTCCTACATTCAGCTACCCGGGCTGCTGGGAGCCTGTTTTCTTCAAGTACTTCAAACACTGAAATCCAGGAACATTTATTATTTTAATCCATTACAGGCAGTGCTTGATTTAACTTTACTGGTTGTGGTGGTGGTAGTGGTTATAAGTGGGGGCACAGCAATGTTCTTTTACACATCGTTTCAAAAGGGCTTAATTATATTTTATAGTTTGGGCCAGGAATTCTGCTTGTTTTTTGTCTAACAAGGTTCAAATGGAGTTCAGGTCAGTGATGAATCAGGAAAAAAAAAAGTCAGAGATGGTTATCTCTCTGATGTGAGCTCATCTCCCTTTAGAATGGGCAGGTACATCATGTTCACTACACCATGGCACAGGCGATTGCTCTGATTGCCTGAGCTTGTTGCTTATTACAAGTTTTCATTTTTCATGCAGGCCTGCAATGAGTACATTCATGGTTCAACCCAGTGGTTACCTTCTATAACTCCGAAGTAACTATTCTATGTACTTTAAAGGCATCTTGTTGGAATCCAAAATAGCAAAAGTAACCACAAGCACAAAAACAAAACAATGTACCTGAAGAACAATAATCACATAACAGACTTTTAAAGAAATGCATTCCTTTACCACAGAAAAATAAATATATGTCATATAATAAAAGACGTAAAAGCTGCATGAACATATTTTGCTAAATCAAAAGAATAAGTGACTATATAAACATGCTTGGAGAGCAAAAATCTACTTTGTAAAAAAAAAAAGTCAAACATTCATACATTTTCATCTCTTTTTTGATGATGTGAAAAAGACCTTTTCTAAAGTAGTGGTGTAAATATGGTTATTGTACAAAAGTCCATCTAATCATATAATAATTACAGCAAAAAGAATAAAATTTGTACACTGGGATTTCTTCCACAGGATGTCAGGACCACAGGATGTCTAAGAAGATAGGACAACCATGACAGCTCATATACTTATGGTTTTTATTTTTCATCATATTGGATAAGTAATATGGGACATTGTTTTGGGGGAAATTATAACAATTTTGTTCATTCTATTTATTTTCTATTCAATTTTTAGAACTTCCTAGTCTATTTTTTTTGAATGCCTTGAAAATTACCATCATAAAAAAATCAGTAATCTACAGGTAATTTAAGGATAAAAAAGAGGTACATGCCAGTTCATCAGTAGCAACTTTGAACCTTGTTATAAAGTAATAGGAGGGAATCTGACCAGGATTAATAGTGGTACTCAGTCCTGGGATGAGGGGGTATCATATTTCATGGACTCTAGGCCATCTGTTCTGCCCGCCTACATTTTACTTCTGCAAAACCATAAACGCACCTCTACCTTAGGGACTATAGAAAGGCATTAGAATTCTTCTGCTTTTCATTATCACAAGATTCAGTAACTCATTTCATTGTCAAGATAATCCCCTTTTACTCTTTCTTTTGCGCTTGCAGGGTATGACAAAATGACAAATAAAATCCCAGATGTTACAGACCCAATGAGGTCTCCACCTTTCCTTGAGTGTTGGGTTTAAGCTACTTGGGATATAGCGTCAAAACTGACAGGACCCTGATGCCCACACCCAATATTCAATAAGGTTTGTTAGTGATTTGTATAGCTGTCTACAGGCTGTACTTCCACTTTAGTCCTCAGTGGCTGCTTAAAAGTTGTTTGTCCTCTGGTTTTTACTGTCAAAAAATTCATTTCCCATTGTTCAGGCAATAGAGAGATACAGTATTTTTTCAAGAAGTAACAAGGGTCTTTGGGGTGTTGTAAATAGCTTATTACTATAACATATTATTTTAGGTAGTCATATCTAATTTAATGTTCTATTTCCCTTCAGGCTAACTTGGATCTCTGCAGCATCCAAAGGCAATGAGGACCACTTAACTGAGTTTCCTCAGGAGATCTAGCATGAAAAGCTGGAGCTCCGTTTTGTATCAATTAATGACCTGGTTTCACTTTTCAGTACATACATGAAAAAGAACTTTAGGTTTTTCTATTTTATTGGCCCTGAATTTGGTGAACATGAGATGAGGCATCTTGTATACATGAAAAATAATGTGGGTATGCTTGCTTTCTCTTATTTTGTTTATACACAAAGATAAGTACATCCGGATGACAGTGGTCAGGGTAGTGAAAGTTACTTAAACCACAGCTCTTTTGACTAGAAGGAGCTCAACTTTCTGTATTCTGCCTGGGTGAAAAGTCCTCGATGCCCATATGGACAGAGGGATCCTTCTAACCTTTTCCAAACTCTGACTAAACTGCCAGTCAAAATGTCTTCATGAAGGCTCTTCCCCTCTGTGCCATTAACTTGTTCATATCCTGTTTCCTTCTTCCTTGTCTATGTGGAGGTTGTCAATAAGTGCCCCTTGAGAAAGAACAAGGCGGCCTCAAGCACAGCGATTTCACAGCTCTCAATTGTGTACTCTTATTTGCCGAAATCTAAGGAGTGCTGCCCTAATAGAGCCATAATTTACTCTGACAGGGGAGCTAAAGTGTGCAGCTCCCTCTCCACCCTGCCTGTGGAACGTGCTGTGCTGCCAGTTCAGCATTTCTAACTACATACTTAGTGTTTCTCCAAAATGACATACTTCAAATAGGAAAAAGATTATATTATGTGTATATGTGGGGGAAAGGACTTTTTTTTAAAAAAATAAGAATATATTACAGAATAGGATGGATTTAATGGATAGCAAAGAAATATTATCTGTCTTAAAATATTTCAGAATGTAAGATATAATTTCTAAGTGAGATTCAGTTTATTATTGATAATACACTCATAGGATTTTCTAAAATATATACCAACTTTAAAAATATAAGTGTTACGTCTACTAAAATCAGAACTTTTGCTAAAGACACTTGGGAGAACATAAGTATTCTAGCAGAAATACAAGTAAGGTTATTACAAGTTATTGTTACACAAGTATCTGCAGAATGGGATTTAAAAAAAAGAATCAAGTCCCTTGAAATTCTCATACTTAGTGTCGCAAAATAGTACAAGAGGCTGAGGAGAACTGGAGGGTTTCTTTTTGTAAATTGGAAAATATTTAACTGTTTCATTTTTTCCCACATGGTGAAAACAGGAGTTCTTTTATTCCTTTATTTACAATTTAGTGACTAATTTGGAAATATTTAATTTTAAAGATGCATAAGTGAATAGGAGAGTATTTCAGATTATTTAAATGTATTGATAATGTTTGGGGGAAACACGTAGAACTTTTTTGTTTCATGCTTTTAATAGTGCCTTTTCCCATATACTTCCTGTAAGCTTATGACAGTTTAGAGGATAAAAATTACAATCATTAGTTGAAGTCAAATTTTTTTTTGGACCTTTGACAAGTGAGGCAACATGCCTATAACACGTTCCCAATGGTGTTTCTCTAAATATTACTTAGCACATAAAATTCATCTACCATTACAAATCTACTTCAGCTCCTAAATTAAAATTCATTTGGAAAGGACAGGTTTTTTTTCCTTGTTTATGCAACATTGTCACATAAAGAGTGCTAAAAAAATATTTCACTAAAAATAGCTTGTGTAAGTTAGGGATTAGAGTAGTTTCTGCCGCTATAATTATTCCTTTGTAGTTTTTTCTGTGATGTTTTTGCACAGTGTTTTTGACTGTTTATTAAAGTCAGCACATCAAAAAGGATCAAAGAGAAAGTGAGTGAGAACCAAAGAAACCCCAAGTGTGTTGTCTCATTGAGGAGCTATGCAGATTCGAATAAACAAGTGCAAATTGTTGAGGTTTTAATGAAAAATTTTCTACAATTATTTTATCTTAAGTCATTCTATACAATAACATCTGTACAGCAGATGGCTATACTGTACCAAGGCAATGCTCCTTTTTCTTTTTCCGTTTAATGGTACATCTGAGATGACTACTTTTGTCACTGTGCTCAATTTGGTTCAGTAAATAATTTGAAAAGTGCAGCTGCTGCACATGGTCACAATAGTTATATAAACTGTAAAATCAAAGACATAGTTAAGAATTTCTGTATTAGATTTGACCTATAAAAATCTGGCATTAACCCTGTTGAGCTCAAAGATACATGATAAAAATTTTAGTTGAATGCACAACGTTACTTGAAAATTTCAAAAAAATATGACTACTGGTAGAAGTGTGTGTGTGTGTGTGTGTGTGTGTGTGTGTGTGTGTGTGTGTGTGTTTTACTGGTGGATATTTTTTACCATTTATCAAAACTATACCTTGAATACATATACATCTGAACATATTTCACATAAATTGCAAAGCATGAAGTTTTAAGATATTTAGCTACATAATAAAATTAATGTCTAAAGCTTGAATTAAAATTAATTTTAAAAGCCATGTAGTAATGTCTCAATTATAACTTCCCTAGAAATCAGCCTTTAGCAATAACTAGAACTTGATAAAATCTTATTTCAGTTCATTATAATGGATTATTTTGCTGACTTTATCCTCTTAAGCTGTTTGAGCATGTTGTCACTTAAAGCTGAATGTAGAAAAAATAGATTTTAGTGTTTCTTATGGTCCTAGAATAATTTTTTTCTATTAAATGGCTAACTTCAATTTTGATTTAATGTGACACAAATAACTATTTTTGAATGTTTGCTGGCCACTACCCAGCAGAATTGTATGAAGTATGTCTTAGTCAAAGCTACAGTTTCTATTTCAGTCTTTCACTAGATTTAGGAACATAATTGCAAAAGAAGGGGTACATAGTTTTTCTAGTATAAAGGGAAAAAAGTTACAAAAGTAAACTGAGACTATTAGTTTATATGGCTCAGTGAGAGAAAGATTTAATTATATTTTAGAGATAAACATTTACTGGAGATAGACACCATTAAAAGTGGGCAAAATAAATTTAAAAGCAATGAGAATGATAAAAGAAAAGAACCCAGAATTCAGTACAGTATGTTCAAATTCTTCCATTCAGTTTGAGTCCTAACCTTTCCCTGCTACAATTAAGGTACAACTAGAAAGGCGTGAGAATGGGTCTGGTGTTGTCTGGGTTACAATTTATGTGGATAGATTGGACATTGTAGTTTCCAGTGTTTCATATCTTTCACGTCCTACGCACCTTACATTTTTCATTTCTAACTTTAGCCCTGCAGAGGTCACAGCTGTTCAAAAACAACACAAACAAATAAACAAAACCCCCCAAACCTCTTTTATTTGTAGCTCTCAGATCAGCTGTGACCTCCGTAGACTTGGGGGGGGGGGGAAGGAAAAGAAAGGAAAAAAAAAAGTAACCCACACATAGCTTTTAGCTGGATTTGTTACAAATATTTCTGGTGAGAAAGAAATAGATCTTCGATTTTTTTGGCCTTAAAACCATTTCTTCGCTACTATAAAACTTTTCTTTATCTCTGAAACTACTGTGCTCAAATAGGTTCTATGAAACTAAGTTATAGGTTAGTCTCCAGTTGCCACTTCCCTTTTTGGTAAGCAACTAAGTTACACATAGTTTAAGGACTAACTTTATTCCTTGTAGTATCCTATGAACCTTATCTTTTCCCCTACACATTAAAGCACACAAAAAGATGGTTTCCTTTTGCTATTTTGACTTTCAGGGCAAAATTTCTGGCATCATGCCTGCAACTTTTACAGTAGCAATTTCTGTGATTGGAAACGATTATTTCCCACCTGTATGTTGCCTTTTCTCTTCCCCTCTTCACATTCCTTCTTCTTACCTTTTTTGATTCAGTGTGAAAAAGCACCTAACAATTTAGTCATACCAACAGAAGAGAAAAAAAATGTAGATATCACTGCCAGTTAATTTCTCACCTCTCCACTCATCAGTGGCACTCAGTTTGTAGTGGGCCAGGCCTCTTTTGCTGGGCTAGGCAGAGGAGCACAGCCTTTGCTTGCCAGGTGTTGCTGCCTAATAAAATGCCTCAATGATATTCTTTCAAAGTCAAACCTTGGCTTCTATTACACTTTGTGTAGCCTATCTGCCACAGCAGCATTTAAAAAAAAAAAAATAAACTGTTACCAGGAACTTAATGCAGAGCATTGGAGTCAGCAATAGGGCTTACTGAAACATAGCTAACTTGGGCCCCATGGCCAGTGTCTGATTTGGTAGGTTGGGGTGAGGATCTAAGAATTTGCATTCCCAACAAAGTCCCAGGTGAAACTGATGAAGCTGATCCTGAGAGGACACTTTGACAACCACTATACTAAAGGTTCACAAAACTGGATGTGCTATTGTTCCACCACAGCTATTTTAGGTAAAAAGAAAGTAGGAATTAACAGTTTCAAACACATCTGTAGCAACATGTCTCAAGAGATAAATAGGAACAGTTTAGGCCATTAAAGTACATAAGCTCCAAGGATTTATTATAAAACTATCTCTGCAATAAGGTCACAAACCCAGAAATGTTCCTATCTCTAATGGCCTTTAAAACTTTTAACTTTGACATAACATAAATCTTCAAAATGATGCATTTTTCAGATGTTAACAAACTTTATTGCTTGCTCTTTCTTTTACTCTCTTCACCCTCCTCTTTTCTCTGACTTACCTGGTACTTTTTGTGTTGTTTTGACATTAAGGCTTCCACTGAGGTTTGACAGAGATGCTAACACGCATGGTTTACTAGGATGGGGGACGGTTTCCATGGAGACCACAATCTGAGTAGTATGAACAGAAATTTTTTGAAAGCAGGAAATGGCTCTCCACATGTTTTCTTGAAATGAAATCTTCTGTACTCCATCACCATGAACTTTAGTTTTAGACAATTTTCCACGGTAACATTTGGAGACTGGAAGCTCATCCTTATTCAGTGTGGTGTCTGACAGGCTGTGTGCAGAGCTGTGTGCATTTTTTATCTTCTTTAAAAAATGATTTATCTGATCCAGTTTGGTAAAACTCAGATTTGCTTTCAAAGGCTTTGATATATCCAAGTTGATGTCAGCTATAAATGTGAAAAAGATAAGAGAATTACTGGGCCTGTCTTACTAAATACTCATTACAATGGCAGAATGTTATATTTCTTTTACTCATCACTTAACTATTCTTTCCATGTAGTTACTTGAAGGAACATTCTTGGACTACTTAACTGGCTATACTGTGGGCCATTCACTGTGGTTGTTCCTGATAAAGCACGGGCCCCATATGGCCATCCAGCCCATCCATCTCTATTTCTGCCCTCACACCTTCAGGCAAAATGAAGCAGGCTTTCCAATTTGCCATGTATCTGAAACTGGCATTCTTTCTCCCAAGGAAAAAAGGATTTCTCTTAACTGCACAGAACAATGTCTGACAAAGAACTAGCAGTAATCAACATTGATCCAATTGACTGAAGTTGCCTCACTTACTATTCTCTAATGAAGTTTATAAGGGTTAGGGTTTAGCTTGGTTGGCAGAGTGCTTCTCTGCGCTCTCTGAGGCCCTGGGTTTGATCTCTAGCACTGCAAAAATGGAAGAAGGACTTGGCAGCTCACTCCTGAAACAATCCCAAGACAACCATCCATTAAAAACTCTATGAACAGCGGAGAAATACTAACATAGGGCCAGGCACAGCACAATGTCAGGGAGTTATTTCATTCTGTTATACAGAGGGTTGCTATGAGTCAGACTTGACTAAAGGTCACCTAAAAATAACACTGAAGTTTATGTAGAAAATGTTTGTTTTCTTTTGTGACCTGTTGCAAACCAAAAAGAGTCCCTATACCTTTGCCTACATTCTGCACTGATAAACTTTGACATATTTCACCCAATTTAACGTAAGTAGACAGAAATTTCTTAAAACCTACAGTCTTTTTTCCATATACCATGTACTATATGTTGTCCTTATCAGTCACCTGTCATTAAACAACTGGCCTTATTCTGTTTATCTTATTTTACTTTGCATACTTTTGTTTTTATGATCGATAAGACATTAAATTGCAAGTATCATAAAGGCAGAACATGTTATTTATCTTTATGACCCAGTCCTTAGCTTGGTATGCCTCCCATAGGTATATGTTCAATAGATGTTGGAGCTTAACTGAACCTATCAAGTGTTCATTTCATTGGGAGTCAGAGGACATAACAAAAGATATAATCCCAGATGAATCCAGGAATAGAAAAATTATTAGGTGGGTGAAGCTAACATTCTATATTTGTTTTCCTAATGAGAGCCTCTTCTCACCTTTGCCAGGGTCGGCACCTTTGGGTTTCCTCCTACATACCCATGCTCTCTTAGGGTGCTATCACTTTTGCCCTCTCTCCTGCTTGTTCACTGTGTGACCTTATTAGACCCAACAAAACTCTGAGTCCTGTTCCTACCCGGTTGTCCAGTGGAAAGGGTTGACACCTGAGTTACCTTTACACAATAGTAAGATGTTCTCTGCTCTCCATATTTTTTAAAAGGGAATTATTTTTAAAACACCTTATTGACATATAATTCATATGCTCTAAAATTCATTTAAAGTATATAATCCAATGATTTTTAGTATACTCACAAGATTGTACACCTATCACTACTGTCTAACTCCAAAACATTATTATCACCCCCCCATACCATTTAGCAACCACTCATTACCTTTCGTCTACCTCCAGCCTCAGACAACACTAATCTAATTTTTGTCTTTATAGATTTCCGTATTCGGGACATTCCTTTTAAATGGAACTACAGAAATATGTGTGTGGTATCCTTCATGTATGATAGTATTTTTGAGATTCATCCATGTTGACACATGGATCAGTACTTTATGTCATTTTGTGGCTAAATAATACCCCAATATATAGATATAGTACATTTTGTTTATATATTATCAGTTGATGGACATTTAGGTTGTTCCCATTTTTTGACTATTGTGAATAATGATGCCGTTAACATCTTTGTGCAAATTTTTGTGATAACATGCTTTCAATTTTCTTAAATATCTATCTAGAAGTGAGAGTTCTGGGTCATATTTAATTACATACATCCTAGTAGACCCCACTTGTCTGTCAGTTTGTTTTACTCTGTGTGTGTGTGTGTGTGTGTGTGTGTGTGTGTGTGTGTGTGTGTGTGTTGCTGTGATGCTGAAAGCTATGCCACCAGTATTTCAGATCAGTAGGGCCACCCATGGTGGACAGATTTCATTTGAGCTTCCAGACCAAGACAGAGTAGGGAGAAGGACCTGCCAGCCCACTCTTGAAACAATTAGCCATTGAAAACCCTATGAATAGTAAAGAAGCACTGTCAAATATAATGCCAGAGTATTAGCCCCTCAGACTCAAAGGCACCTAAGAGACAACTGGGGAAAAGCTGCCTCTTCAAAGTAGAGACTAACAACTGGAATGGAGTAAATCCCCTGGGACCTCCTTTTGCTGATGTGGGATGACTCAAAATGAGAAGAAACAGTGGCTGCAACATTAGGCTCAACATAGAAAGATCATGTGCATGGCACAGTGTTGAGTAGTCCTTCATTCTGTTGTACATAGGATCACTTATGAGTACAGATATGATTTGACACAATGAAAAACAGAGAATAATTTTCACAGTTGATAGCAACAATAGGAAAACTATAGAAAGCTAAAAGAGAAGAATTGAGATGGTGGCACCTGAAGCTGTGTGCTTTTTCCTGGATTTATAATATGGAAACTTCAAAGGTCAGATGTGCTCATCCTATAGTCATAGAAACAACTTACCGACTTACTCAAGAAGTTGCCCAGATATCCACTTAAACCAATTGATGAACCTAAGAAATCCATTTTTTTTCTGACTGCAGATTGGCATAGCATCAATAGAAAGATATACATGAGAATTGATGATGACTACCTCTATACGGACCCTTATTTCTCAGGTGCAATTGTGGTCCCAGGAACACAAAAGAAAATGGTTTATAACTCTGGCTACGTGACTAACTTGTCTTGAGACTCAGCCCTTGAGTTACTTCTAGGAAATCTTTCTTGAGTCCTGTTGCTGAGTGAGGTGCAGTTCATCATTGCTTCCAGAGTATCCTATGCATTTTGCACTGGGCACCTATTTATATTATTTTAATAGTTATCTGACTAGGGGTTTGCATTCAGTGAACTGTGAGTTCTGGACAGTTGAGACTGTCCTACTTCTTAATATTCTGCGTACCTAAACTACTGTTTGGTCTATTATAACTAAATTAACATTTAATAATGTAATACAGAAGAAAATATGAATTAATACAAAAGCCTGTTACCCCTTTCTACTAAAATTTCATGGCTCATCACATCAATTCAAACAATCCATAAACTCGTCTAGGACATGCTACTCTCCCTATCTTAGTAAATGGTTGTGTCATCGACCTTGTGGGTCAAGTCAGAAATCTGGCTTTTGACTCATTTCATTCCCTTCTTCCCTGGTTCCAAATCAAACACTGAACAACTTCTGTCAATTTTACTTCCAAAACATTGTATGAATCCAGTGGTCTTCTCTCCAGCATTCCAGTCATTCTCATTTTCCTCCTCCATGTCTTTGATATTGTTCAGCTATTATAAAGCCTCCTAAATAATTACTCTGTCTAGACTGATTCCCTTTAATCCAGTATCCACAGAGTAATTTCCAAATGATTTGTTTCAAATGTGATCCTGATTGGTTCACTCTTGCTTAAAACCATTTTTTTTCCAGTATTGGGGATTAAAACCATAGCCTGGATCATAGTAGGAAAATGCTCCACAACTAAGCTGTTCCTCCAGCCTCAGTTATTATTTGTTTGTTTGTTTGTTTATCGAGACAGGTCTCACTAAGTTGTGCAGCCTGCCTCTGGCCTTGATCCTGTGATCCTCATGCCTCAGTCTTCTGAGTAGCTGGGATCACAGTGGTGCACCCTGACACTGGTATCCTGCTTAGAATTCTTTATAGGCTCCTACCTATAGGCTCCTTTAATGGCTCCTACCTAGAGAGGGGCTGGGATTTAGCTCGGTTGGTAGAGCGCTGTGCTGCAGTCTCTGAGGTCCTGAGTTCAACTCCCAGCACCGCAAAAATGGGAGAAGGACCTGGCAATCCACTCCCAAGGCAATCCCGAAACGGTCAGCCATTGAAAACCCTATGAGGGTTTCTCTGAGTCAGATACCAACTCGACGGCACCTAACAACAACAACAACTACCTAGAGAGGGGCTGGGATTTAGCTCGGTTGATAGAGCACTGCGCTGTAGGCTCTGAGGTCCCGAGTTCAATTCCCAGCACCGCAAAAATGGGAGAAGGGCCTGGCAATCCACTCCAAAGGGAATCCCAAAACAGTCAGCCATTGAAAACCCTACGAGGGTAGCTATGAGTCAGATACCAACTCGATGGCACCTAACAACAACAACAACTACCTAGAGAGTAAAAGACCAACTTCCCTAGGATGGGAAAAAAGGTCTTGCCTTTATCTTCAGCCATTGCCTGCTTCACCTTTAAAATTCCAGAAATATAAGTTTATAGAGACCAATTCCCTTAACCCATACTATGTCATATGACCTAGGCCTTTGCTCAAAAATTTGATGTTCCCTTTCTGTGTGTAACTTCTAATCTTCAAGAAACTGCTCAAATTTTCTCCAAGAAGCTAATCCATGAAGGTAGGCCAAGTGTTTCTCCTTGGGATTATGTAACTTCTGCACACGTATCTCACCATTCAAGAAAGTCCTAAGTGTATGTTTTTCATCCTCAGTACTTAGCACCAAGCCACAAATTCAAGATGAAGCACATTTGGTTGCTTCATGATGGAACACTCTAGAACGTTTGAATCTGGTTTTATTGTAGGCAGAATTCTAACGATGACTCTCCTTCCCAAAATTCTTGTACCCTGGTTACTGAATGAAACACTTATCTAGGGACTTCTGTGTGGTGAATGGATTTTATGGTTGTGATCAAAGTCCCAGGTCAGATATGGCGATTTCTAATGGGCCAGGGTCTAATTACATGGGCTCTTTAAAAGGCACATGAAGGAAACAAAAGAGGGGTTCAGAGAGATTTGAAGCATGAAAAGGGCTCTATGATATATAATTGCTGCTTTGAAGATGGTGGAGGTCATGTGAGAAGGAACATATAGTCCCTACAGCTGAGGGCAATCTTTGAACAAGAGTTAACAAGTAACTGGGGACCTCAGTCCTACAACAAGGAACTAGATTATGCAAACAGCTGGAATGAGCTTAGAAGTAGATTCTTACCAGTACTCTCCAGATGATTGCCCCATGTCCTGTGTGAACACAGATGAAGTTTCTGGGTTCAGAAATATTTGCCTCAGCTTCTTTTATCCATTATCCCAAAGCAAAACATCTAATATTTCTTAAAAATAACTAATATACACTTGTTTGTTATCTTTCTATGCCTCCTCTTTAAAAATTATTTCAGAGTCACAGGAAAGATGGAACTTTGTCCCTCCCACTGGAGAAAATATAGCCATAAAATCTAGAGAGATCATTTATTATGAGATTCTGAAAAGTAAAAGGTAATACGTACACTGGGAAAGAAAAATAGAACTTAAAATACACCAAAGTGATGTTAAGTCTGTCATTTAATCTCTTACCTCTAGCTTGGACCAGTCATAGGTGAATATCATGGCAGGTAGTGGGGGTGGGGGAGCATAAGGAGAAAACCTCTATTTCTTACTTCAAAGACTGTGAGGGGAACTCCTAGTGCTCAGTACTATGGAAATTCTCTATTTTTTCCTTATTTCTTTTTCTCATTCTCTTGTGCCCCAGAAAAAAGATGAGAGAATATTTCTTAATTCATTTATGAGATCATTTCTGGTAGCAAAACCCAAGACAGTTATGAAAACTATACACTGATATCTATCAAGCACAGAGAAATACAAACCCTCAAAAAGAAATTAGGCAATCAAATCCAGTAGCATATAAAACTAATATCACAACCAAGTTAGGTTTATTCTGGGACTACAAGGTTGAGTACCACAGTCTGCCAAAACAACAAACAGATCCATCCTAGAAGTACAACCCGAGTGCTCCTTGGAAGCAAGGATGGCCACACTGCATCTTACATATTTTGGACATGTTAGGAGGGACCAATCCCTGGAGAAGGATATCATGTTTGGGAGAGTGGTGGGTCAACAAAAAAATAGAAGACCCTCAACCAAATGGATTGACAGTGACTGCAACAATGGGCTTAACCATAAAAAAGATCATGTGCCTGGCACAATGTCAGGGAATCTTTCCTTCTTTTGTTCACAAGGTTGCCATGAGTTGGCCCATTTTGACAGCTCTTAAGAACAACAAGGTTGGGTCAACTAGTGTAACAATATTGATGGCTTAAATGGGGGAAAATATACCAACTGATACAGAAAAGCATTTGAAAAGTTCAATATTCATTCATTGTGAGGATTCTTAGCAAACTATCAATATAGAGTGACTTCCCTAACTTGATAAAGGTCATATACAACAAATTTACAGCTAACACCATAATTATCTTTAATTTTTCATGATTAAATGCTTCCTTTTAATCAATGCTTTCCTTTCATGCAATGAGTTTGTGCTCACCACTCCTATTCAATGTAATACTGGAATTATATCCAAGGAAATAAAGTTGAGAAAAAGAAACAAAAGCCACACAAACTGTAAAGGAAGAAATAAGACAATTTGCAGATGACATGATTGTTATATGCAGAAAATCCAACATAAATCTACAGAAAAAAATCCTAGAATTTAATAAGGGAATTTGATATGGTTTTAGAACAGAAGGTCACCACACAAAAATGAGTTTAGTTTCTACAGACAATGTGTTGTTATTGTTGTTGTTGTTAGGTGCTGTGGAGTTGGGGGTCTGACTCATAGCAACCCTCATAGAGTTTTCAATGGCTGACTGTTTTGGGATTGCTTTGGGAGTGGACTGCCATGTCCTTCTCCTATATTTGTGGTACTGGGGATTGAACTCGGGTCCTCAGAGAGTGTGGAGCAGTGCTCTACCAACTGAGCCAAACCCAGCCCACAGACAATGTGTAGGTGGGATAAAAAACTCACAGCAATAACAACAAAAAAATGGCATTTACAATAGCTCCAAATAAAAGAAATACTTCATAAATCTAATAAAACACATAGAGAATGTATATGCTGGCAACTATAAAATGCTAATTAAAAAATTAGCAGGTAGGACTGTAGATCAGTGGTAGCTCATGGGTTAATTTCCAGCAGTAAATACATAATAAACAAACAAACAATTACATAAATAAATAACAGACCTACCACATGGGAGGCCCGCAGCTGTACTACCCTGGCATCTGATCCCGTCAGATCTTGGAAGCTAAGAAGGTACAGGCCTGGTTAGTACCTGAAGGGGAGACCACCTGGGAACACCTGGTGCTATAGGCTTGTGAGAGGGACCTGGCAACCCACTCCCCAAAAAACAATATGCCATTGAAATCCCTATGAATAGCAGAGAAGTACTGGTATAATGCTGGGCATGGCACAGTGTCAGGGAGTGTTTCATCTGTTGCACATAGTGTCACAATGAGTTGGACCCAACTCCACAGCACCTAACAACAACAACAACAACAACAACAACAACAACAACAACACAATAGAAGATATACCATACACATACCATATTCATTAGCTGGAAAATTCAGCATAATGAAGATATCAATTCTTTCCAAATTGATCTATAATTTTAACAGAACTTCAATAAAAATTCTACCAAGTATTTATCATAGATACAAAGATGCTGGCTCTACAATTTTTATAGTAAATGAAAAGTACTGGATTAGTCAAATTACTTTTGAAAAAGAATAATATTAGAAAACTCAAATTACGTGATTTTGAGACTTACTATAAAGTGGCCATGATCAAGACAGTATATATATGTGAATCAGTGGACCAGAACAGAGAATCCAGAAATACAGAGTCTAATCAAATATTATCAAATGATTTTTGAAAAGGGTAGAAAGGCAATTAAATGGAAAAAGCCATCTTCATACCTTACATAAAAATGAACTCAAAATAGATAATGTATTTAAATATAGAATGTAAAATTATAAATTTTTTAGGAAAAATATAGGATAAATGTTCAAGTTATGAAAATAGGTAGAATTTTCAGGCAAGATACTAAGAAATCACATATGATTTTAAAAGATTTTATAAATTGTTGTTGTTGTTGTTAGGTGCTGTCGAGTCGGTATCCGACTCATAGCGACCCTCTGTACAACAGGGGAAACACTATTGTCAGTGCTTCTCTGCTGTTCATAGGGTTTTCAATGGCAGATTGATTTTTGGGAGAGGGTTGCCAGGTCCTTCTCCCAGCCTACAGCTTCTGGTGTTCCCAGGTGGTCTCCCATCCAGGTACTAAACAGGCCCGACTCTGCTTAGCTTCTGAGATCTGATGGGATCAGATGCCACAGGGCTACAGCTGCAGGCTGTTTTATAAATTGGACTTCATCAAAATTAAAAATGCTTGCTCTATAAAAGGTACTGATAATAGAATAGTCTAAAATGTAGTGTTACGTGGGTTCCCTGAATTTACACATGTTAAAATTCATAGAACTGCACAACCAAAAGTTCAGTTTTACTGCAGGAAACATCAAAAGAAGATGAGAAGAATACACAGAGTCATTATACAAGAAAGAATTGGTAGATGAGCAACCATTCCAAGAGGTTGCATACGAAGAGGAACCAATGGTGCTGAAGGACGAAGTGGAAGCTGCCTTGAAAGAACTGGCAAAACACAAGGCTCCAGGAATTGATGGGATACCAATAGAGATGTTTCAACAAACAGATGCAGCACTGGAGGTGTTTAACATGTTTATGCCAACAGATTTGGAAAACAGCTACTTGGCCAACTGACTAGAAGAGATCCATATTTGTGCCTATTCCCAAAAAAGGGGATCCAACTGAATGTGCAAACTATCGGACAATATCATTTATATCACACACAAGTAAAATTCTACTAAAGATCATTCAGAAGCGACTGCAGCAGTAAATAGACAGGGAATTACCGGAAAATCAAGTGGGATTCAGAAGAGGGTGGGGAACCAGGGACATCACTGCTGATGTCAGGTGGATATTAGCTGAAAGCAGAGAATATCAGAAAGATGTCTATGTTTTATTGACTATGCAAAAGCATTTGATTGTGTGGATCACAACAAATTATGGATAACACTTCGGAAAATGGGAATAGCAGAACACCTAATTGTGCTCATGAGAAATCTGTACATGAACCAGGAGGCAGTTGCTCGAATAGAACAAGGAAACAATGGTTTAAATTTGAGAAAGGTGTGCGTCAGGGCTGTATACTTTCACCCTATCTCTTCAATTTATATGCTGAGCAAATAATCCGAGAAGCTGGACTTTATGAGGAAGAACGTGACATCAAGATTGGAGGAAGACTCATTAACAACCTGCATTATGCAGATGACACAACTCTGCTTGCTGAAAGTGAAGAGGATTTAAAACATTTACTGATGAAGATCAAAGATCATAGCCTTCAATATGGGTTACGACTAAACATCAATAAAACAAAAATCCTTACGACTGGGTGAGCACGCAACTTCACAATAAATGGAGAAAAGATTGAGGTTGTCCAAGATTTTGCTTTGCTTGGCTCTATAATCAACACCCGTGGAAGCAGCAGTCAAGAAATCAAAAGATACATTGCTCTAGGAAAAGCTGTGGCAAAAGACGTCTTTAGAGTATTGAAAAGCAAAGATATCACATTGAAGATGAAGGTGCGTCTGACTCATGCCATGGTATTTTCAGTCTCATCATGTGGTTGTGAAAGCTGGACATTGAATAAGGGAGACAGGAGAAGAACTGATACTTTTGAATTGTGGTGCTGGAGACGTCTATTGAATATACCATGGACTGCCAAAAGAACCAACAGATCTGTCCTGGAAGAAGTGTGACCAGAGTGCTCCTTGGAAGCAACAATGGCCAGACTGTATCTTACATATTTCGGACATGTGGTCAGGAGAGATCAATCCCTGGAGAAGGACATCATGTTTGGGAGAGTGGCAGGTCAACGCAAAAGAGGAAAACCCTCCACCAGATGGATTGACACAGTATCTGCAACAATGGGCTTAAATGTAAATAAGATCGTTTGCCTGGCAAAGAATCGGCAAGTGTCTCAATCTGCTGTACATAGGGTTGCTATGAGTCGGACTCGACTCGACTGCACCTAACAACAAAAAATTTTAAAAACATCAAAATTAGTTCATTGTTATATTGATGATAGTATAGATTTTCCCACCCCATTTCATTATTTTTATCCTCATATGTTTCTCAAAGGCTAACAGGCAGACTTCCAGTATAAGATGGTGGATTAGAGGCAGCCTCTGTGTAATGTGATTTATAAAATGAAGGAGTTAGGATAGAATAGATTCTATTCCAGAGAGAAAAAGACTGAAAATCACAGAAATCGCAGAAGGGGTTATAGGATTGTCTCAGAGTGCAGAATGGAACAGCGAGAGGGAGTGAGCAGGATACATCTCCAGCTATGGCTCCCTGGTGGGGTGGAGGAACCTGAGCCCTCACCCAAAAAAGGTAAGCTGGACAGCCCTGGCTGGCAGGCTGGCAGTCCCACAGGACAAGTCCACAGTCCTTGACATCCTTAGATTCACCTGGAGGATCTGGTGACTTAGTAGCTCTTTCTGACCTGAGAGTGAGGGTGGAGGGTGGGGGAAGGTCAACATTGGGAATGAGATTTATTTTGCCATGCTCCACAACTCAGAGGTCTATGACTGGGTGCAATCTTGAGAAGGAACCTATTGTGTGAGACTGAGCTACTCTGTGGGCCTGAAAAGAAAGAGTAAGCACTGATCAAGGAGCCTAGGAGTAACCTGCCACAACCCCAGTGAGCAACACAGCTGTAGCAGGCAGTTACAGAGAGGAGGAAAGTAGGACACAGATGTGCTGAGAGGTTCAGGCAACAAGAAACTCAGGCAATGTGAACACTGCTTCTTCTCCACTTCTAGGAAAAGGAGAGGACCTGATCTCTTGAGCGGAAACTTAGAGACAGGCAACTCTGAGCCAAGATAAGACAAAAGACATTGAATTCAACTGACCACTACCTCCACCTAACAGACTGCAATAGTAGAGGGCCTGGAGGAAAGCGCTCCAGTACTTTATTGTTTTCTTCCCCATTGTAGCCCTGGGGACTGAAGCTGGTGCTTTGCATGGGGCAAGTGCTATACCACTGTGTAGTACGCTCAGCCTTTTTCTTATTTTTATTTTGAGACAGGGTCCTCCTGACTTGTGTAGGCTATTTCTGGACTGGGGTTAGGATCCTCTTAGCCTTTTAAGAGGCCAGGACTGTAGATGTACACAGCAGTGTCTGGCTGGTTTTTTTTTTTTTTTCCTTCTTTTTTCATCTTTAATTTTGTTTTCCTTATTTCTCTCTCTTTTCTTTTTTTATGTGGTATTGGGGATTGAACCCAGTGTCTTGCGCTTGCATGCTTTGCAAGTGCTGTACCACTGAGCTGCACCCTCAGCCTATTTTTTTACTTTTTGAGACAGAGCCTTGCTAAGTTACACAGACTGCTTCTGGTATCGAACTTGTGATTCTCCTGTCTCTGCCTCCTGAGTCACTGGGTTTGTAGGCATGTGCCATTGTGCTGGGCATTTCTCTTTGTTTCTAATGTAATTTTTATCATTTTTATTTTTAGTTTTCTTTTGCTGCCTATGTCTTTTTTATTTACTATGTTGTTGTTGTTGTTGTTGTTAGGTGCCGTCGAGTCGGTATCCGACTCATAGCGACCCTCACAGGGTTTTCAATGGCTGACTGTTTCAGGATTGCCCTGGGAGTGGATTGCCAGGCCCTTCTCCCATTTTTGCGGTGCTGGGAATTGAACCCGGGACCTCAGAGACGGCAGCGCAGTGCTCTACCAACTGAGCTAAATCCCAGCCCTTTTATTTACTATAATTAGTATCATATTTACTTTACTTATTTTGTGGTAGTTGGGGGTTAAACCCAGACCCTTGCACATACATTGCAAGTGTTCTAACAGTTGGCTGTACCCCTAGCTCATTTTTAATTTTTTTTTATATTGAGACAAGGTCTTGCTAAGGTATGCAGGCTGCCTCTGGCCTTGAACCTGTGATCCTCCTGCTTCTGCCTCCAGAGTTGCTGGGATTATAGGTATAAGCCCCACAGCACCTGGCTACTTTTATTTTTTTTTTTAAAGAAATCTTAGTATCTTTACTTCTTATTACTGTTCTTATGTTTGCCTAATTTTGTTTATAAATGTTTCTTTTCATTGTGCAATTGTGTTTTTCTCTTTCCTGTCCCTATTCCTAACATTAATTTCCTTACTAGATCTTCTTTTTCTTTCCTTTACTTAACCCTTGCTGGGATCTTCTTTCTCTCCTTAGTCTTACTCCCATTTTTTATTTCAGGCAATTAGTATTTTTAGTTTCACTCTAAATAATTTGTAACTTTATATCTTACTTTATATTACAGTCTCCATTTTCTGTTCTATGGCATTGGTGGTGTAACAGTTGTCTTTAACTGATTTTAACTGTATTTCTATACTTGGTTTGGTCAGGCATTGTACCTATTACAGTGATTTGTCATCTCCTCTGGGGATTGAGGTCTCAAGATGAAGAAGATGATCCCCAAATAAAATGGGAAGAGTTATCCCAACAGATACACAAAATTGCAAAACAGAAAGAGGCATGAAAAAGCATAATTCCAAAAGACCATAATTCTTTACTAAATCCAAAGATATTCATGTAGTTGAAATGTCAGACAAAGAATTTAAAAGTCTGCTTGTAAAAGTGAAGCTGTGTGCAATGGCACATACCTGTGATCCCAGAGACTCAGAAGGTGGAGGCAGGAAGATCATGGGTTCAAGGCCAGAGGCAGCCTGCACAACTTAGCAAGACCTTGTCTCAAAATAAAAAGTGAGAAAGGTATTTGGGGTGCAGCCCAGCACTAGCACACTTGCAAAGTATGTGTGAGGACCTGGGTTCAACCCCCAGGTACTGAAATAAAAAAGTGATCAGTGACTTCAATGAGGATACAAAGAAGCAGATGAATGAGTAAGGAAATCAATATCGGACCTAGGTTAAAAAGACACCAATATTGAAGAGAAACCTAAAAAAATAGATAAGAAATTCAGCAAAGAAATTGAAATTTTGAAAAAAAAAAAAAAACAAATGGACATGTTGGAAATGAAGAACTCAAATGAAAAACACAGCAGGAAACATCATAAGTAGACTAGATCAGGCAAATGCTAGAATATCAGAGATTGAAATAAGGTTGATGAAATACTACATTTAAATATCAACAGAAAATAAATAAAGGAATATGACCACAACTTCCAAGAATTCTGGAATATGATTAAGGGACAAAATCTAAGAATCTGGACAGTAGAAGAAGGAGATGAGATAAAACAAAAGGCATAGAAAGCTTACACCATGAAATTAAAGCAGCAAATTTCCCAAATATGGGAAAAGAAATGGAAATTCAATCACCTGAGGTATTTAGAATCTGAAAAAGATATGACCAGAAAAGACTTTCCCTATCACACATTATAGTTAAAATGCCAATACTACTGAACAACAACAACAAAATATTAAAAGTTGCAAGAGAAAAATATCAACTCACTTACAGAGGTAAACCCTTCTGAATAACAGACTCTCAGAACAAACCCTAAAATCCAAGAAAGCATAGAATGATATATTTCAAGCCATGAAAGTAAATAACTGCCAACCAAGGTTATTATATTCAGAGAAGTTGTCATTTTAAATCAATGGAGAAATAGACCTTCCAAGATTAGCACACAGGAAAGCACCTCATGCCCACCAAGCCAGCATTGCAGAAGATACTCAAAGGAATCCCATAGGTACAGGAAGAGGAAGACAGTCTCAATTATGAGAGTACAGGAAAGAATAAACTTTAGGAGAGGAACAGATGAACTAATGAAAACTAGGAAAGAATCAGTCATGTCTAACTCAAAAACCCAGCAAACTATGTGTATGAATAAGGGAGAAAAAAAGAAGGACTAGTATACAAAGCAACCAGAAAAACACTCAACACAATTACAAGAATGAGCAAGACCTTCTCAATAATAACCCTACATGTAAATGGTGTTGACTCTCCGATTTAAAGACATATGCTAGTAGATTAGACTAAAAAACAAGATCCAACAATTTGTTGTCTGCAAGAAACACATTTCACTAGCAAGGACACTCACAGACTGAAAGTGAAAGAATGGAAATAGGCCAAGCAAGTGGAAGCCAATAAAATAAAATAAAATAAAATAAAATAAAATAAACCAAGCAAGCAAGGGTTCGGAGAGAAGTAGCCATCCTTATATCAGGCAAATTAGACTTCAAGTTAAAATGACTCAGAAGATATAAAGAAGGTCAAATATATTAAGAAAGGAAACAATCAAAAAGATATAACAATTATAAATATATTTGCACTTGTAGGGAAAAATTGAAAGGAAATTGGCAAAAACTCCCAAACTGGGAAAATGGATTTTGAATATCTGGTTCGTAAATTAGAAATCTAGGGAAAATGAAAGTAACTTGGTTGCACATTTGTACAAAACTCTTCCTGATTGGCCAATTGGACTGAAAACTGATTGGCTCAGGCCATTCTGTGGGCGAGCTATATAAGGAGCTGCGCTGCGGCAACTCGATCCTTTTTCGCCTCTTCGTCCACACCATTGGCTAAGCAAGACCTTCTTGCTGTTCCTGCCCGGACCACCAATGAGGAAATAGCTTTCCTGCTCTCCCCGCGACCTTTGGTGAGGAAAGAATGCTCTCCTGTTGCAATCATCAATAAGGAAAGAACCTGCTCTCTGTCTGATCACCAACAAAGCAACAGCTGTCTCCTCATGACCACCAAGACGACCAACACAAGTGTTTGCCCCTGGAAGGCCAAAGCGCCTGAGGCTTTTCCTTTCTCCCATCTCCTCTGGGGTCCCGAGGGCCGAGGGAGTCCGCACCCCTCACCTGAGGGTCCCGAGTGAACTGTGTTTAGTATCTGTGTGTGAGGCAGCACCGCCCGTCTGAACCTCCAGGCCGTATTGGGAGGTGTACACACCACAGCACTGAATATCAGTGTACCCAGTTTCACAAAACAAACTCTACTGGACATAGGGGACAGATAGATCCTGATATAATAATAGTTGGTGACTTTAATATCCCACTCTCATTGATAGAACATTCAGACAAAAAAAAATCAACAAAGAAACTTCAGAGTTAAACACAATGGATCAAATGGACTTAACAGATATATGCAGAATATTCCATCCAAAGCTACAGAATACACATTTTTCTCAGCAGCCCATGGAACTTTCTTTAAAACAGATCACATTTTTGCCCATAAATCAAGTCTCAACAAATACAGAAAAATTGTATCTGTACAGAAAATTTGTGTATCTGATAAGATACACAAAATAATGGAATACACAGATAATGGAATAAAACTAGAAATCAATAGCACAAGAAATTACATAAACTATATAAATACATGGAGATTGGACAATACACCTTTAAACAATCAATGGGTCCTAGAAGAAATCATAAAGGAAATAAAAAAAATTCCTAGACTCAAATGAAAATGAAAATACAACCTACCAGAACCTTTGGGATATAGAAGTTCATAGCTTTGAGTGCCAACATTAAAAAATCAGAGAAGACTCAAATAAATAACTTAATGATATATCTCAAGGTCTTAGAAAAACAAGAATGAGCAAAGCCCAAAATCAGTAGATGGAAAGAAATAATAGGGATCAGGGTAGAAATTAATGAAATGGACACTAAAAACAATAAAAAGCATTGATGAAATAAGGAAAAGATAAATAAGGTTGACAAACCCTCAGCCAAACTAACCAAAAGAGAGAGAAGATTCAACTTAATAAAATTAGAGATGCAAAAGGTGGCATTACAACCAATGAAATCCAGAGAATCAGTAGGGAATACTTTGAAAACTCAGAAAACTTGGATGAAATGGATAGATTCCTAGACCCATGTAACTCACTGAAACTAAGTCAGAAGAATATAAACAACTTAAACTGACCTATCATCAGCAGATAGATCGAAGTAGTAAAGTCTTCCAACAAAAGAAAGTCCTGGGACTAGATGGATTTACTTCTGAGTTCTATAAGATCTTTAAAAAAGAATTAATACCAATGCTCCTCAAACTACTCCATAAAATAGAAATGGAAGGAACACCATCAAACTCATTCTAGGAAGCCAGTATTATCCTGATACTAAAACAAGATAATACAACAAAAAAGAAAACTACAGACTGATTTTCCTCATGAACATAAATACAAAAGTCCTTAATAAAATACTTATGAATCAACTTCTACAACATATTAAAAAGATCATACATTATGATCAAGTTGGTTTCAGCCCAGGGATGCAAGCCTAGTTTAACACACACAAGACAGTAAATATAATCTAGCACATATAGACTTAGAGACAGAAATGACATGACCATCTCAACAGATGCAGAAATGGCCTTTGACAATGTTCAACATCCTTTCATTATAAAAGTACTGAAGAAAGTAGGAATTGAAGGAACATACATCAACATATGAAAGGCAATATATGAAAAACCTATAGCAAACATCATACTAAATAGGGGAAAACTGAAAACCTCTAAAACCAGGAAGGAGACAAGGGTGTCCACTCTCTCCACTGCTAGTCAATATAGTAATTAATCTTTTAGCTATAGCAATAAGGCAAGAGAAAGAAATAAAAGGGATACAAATAGCAAAAGAAGAAGTCAAATTATCCTTATTTGCAGATGATATTATCTTTTACTTAAAGACCCTAAGATTCCACCAGAAAACCGAGAGCTGATAAATACTTTCACCAAAGCAGCAGGATACAAAATAAACATACAAAAATCAGTCACTTCTCTATATACCAATCATGACCAGGCTAAGAAAGAAATCAGGAAAATAATCCCATTCACAATACCTTCAAAAAGCATAAAATATCTATGAATAAACCTAACCAAGGAAGTGAAAGACCTCTACAATGAAAAATTTAAAACAATGCAGGAAGAAATTGAAGAAGACACTAGAAGATGGAAAGTCAATACACAGATTTAATGCGATCTCCATCAAACATCCAATGACATTCTTCAGAAATAGAAACAGCAATCTTAAAATCCATATGGAAACACAAAAGATCCCATATAGCTAAAGTAGTCTTGAGCAGAAAGAGCGATGCAGGGGGCATCATATTACTTGATTTCAAATTATACTACAGAACCATAATAATGAAAACAGTGTAGTGCAAAAATGGGCTGACAATGGACAGAATGGAAGATCCACAAATAAACCCATGTAGCTATAGCTACCTGATGCTCGACAAAGGTGCCAAATATATATATATTGTAGAAAAGATAGCCTCTTGAACAAATGGTACTGGGAAAACTGGATACGTTCATGTAGAAGACTGGATCTAGGTCCTTCTCTCTCACCTTGTATAAAAATTAGTTCAAAATGGATCAAAGACCTTAATGTAAGAACTGAAACTTTGAAACTGCTAGAGGAAAACATAGGGAAAACACTTGAAGACATAGACTTCGGCAAGGACTTTCTAAAAAAGACCCTAGTAGCTCAGGAAACAAGAGCAAGAATTGACAAATGGGACTTCATGAAATTAAAAAGCTTTGGCATAGTAAAGGACACAGTGATGAGCATGAAGACACAGTACTCAGGATGGGAAAAAATCTTTGCCAGCTATACATTAGACAGAGGATTCATATCTAGAATATACAAAGAGCTAAAAAAATTAAACACTAAAAAAGCAAAGCATCCTATTAAAAAATG
Source organism: Pedetes capensis (assembly GCA_007922755.1). Lineage (NCBI taxonomy): Eukaryota > Metazoa > Chordata > Mammalia > Rodentia > Pedetidae > Pedetes > Pedetes capensis. The sequence goes on along the minus strand of VMDO01014506.1, from coordinate 18,867 downwards.
GGCAAATGAACTGAACAGAGAGTTCTGAAAATAAGAAATACAGATGGCCAATAATCATATGAAAAAATGTTCGACATCTTTAGCCACCAGGAAAAGCAAATTAAAACTACATTAAGATTCCATCTCTTTCCAGTCAGAATGGCTAGCATCAGCAAAACAAACAACAAATGCTGGTGAGGATGCAGGGAGGAAAGGAACCCTAGTACACTGCTGGTGGGAATGTATGTTAATGTAGCCACTGTGGAAATTAGTATGAAGGTTCTTCAGAAAACTAAAAATAGAACTACCCTCTGACCCAGCTATATCACTCCTGGGTATCTACCTGAAGGAATGAAAGTCAACATCCCATAGACATACTTGCTCATCCATTTTTATTGTGGCACTATTCACAACAAGAGAAGGATGTGGCAATCCACTCCGGAGGCAATCCTGAAATAATAAGCCACTGAAAGCCCTATGAGTGTCGCTATGAGTCGGACACAACTTGACAGCACCTAACAACAACAACATAATAGGGAGATGGTGAGACCCCCCAAAATAAATTGGGGCTGGGGTTTAGATGTTGGTAGAACAGTTGGTAGAGCACTGCTCTGCAGTCTCTGAGGTCCCAAGTTCGATTCCCAGCACCACAAAAATGGGAGAAGGACATGGCAATCCACTCCCAAGGCAATCCCGAAATAATCTGCCATTGAAAACCCTATGAGGGTCGCTATGAGTCAGACACGACTCGACGGCACCTAACAACAACAACATTCACAACAGCCAAGATATGGAATCAACCTTAGTGTTCATCAATAGATGAATGGATAAAGAATGGACATATATATATATATATATATATATATATATATATATATATGCGCCATGGAGTTTTATTTGGCCATAAAGAAGGGTGAAATTATGACATTTGTAGGAAAATGGGTAGAACTAGAAATGATCATTTTAAGCAAACTGAGCCAGACCCAGAAAGACAAACATCATGTTTTCTCTCATATGTGGATGTTAGATTCTAATGTACAGTCAATATTAAACTATATGGGTCATGAAAGTCAAAGGGGACCTATGCAGGGGGAAAAACATGGAAGGGAGAAGGGGGAGGGGCAAGAAGATAGGGTAATGGAAGAAGAGAAACATCATGTTTTTCCCTTAAGGTAGAATCTGGAATCTATATCTATACTTATCTCTATCTCTATCTATCTATATCATATCAATATATAGCTATCTATTGATATCTATCTATTGATAGATATAGATAGATAGATAGATAGATAGATAGATAGATGTACACACAAACAAGACATGCAAGTAGAAGGGGGACCATTGGTAGGGAGGAAGGAGGACAGCGATAGAGGATGAGTGTGGTCATGACAGGATAATGGAGAATGCGAACATGAGCAATGTACAATGATATGCATGTACGGAAATATCATAATGAAACTTATTAAGCTGAACATTAACTAAAAAATTACTAATAAAATATGTCAAAAAAGGCTAAAGGGATCTTGTATGTAGGGGAAGACCACATTAGGCTCCCCCAATATGGCCTAATGTGCAAAAGAGTCAACCAACTTTTGCATAAATTCAGTCTCTTATTCTCAAAAGTCCCAGAAGTCTCAATGTGGTTTTCATCTTTGTTTTCAACTCACCATAGACTCTGCAATAAGGCAGTATAACATTTATACTGAGCCCTTCAGCAGTGAGATTCTGCAGAACCTGAGAGAGATGGAATGCCATTCCTAAACCTTAGAATAGGTATAGGACTATTTCTAATTTTATTAATACCAAAGGTTGCAGCAGATGGAAATTAGGAGCTCTAATGCCTATATTAGAGTCAGTTAAGATAGTAAAACTCAAAAACACTAGTAAATTTGGCATAATCCTAAGTACTTTATCATGAGAATGAATATATTCTTTCACATAACTTGGTCATATTAAAAACAAAACTTAAAAGAAGGTTTCTTAGAGTTCAAATTCCTACAATTCAGAAAAAGGAAGGTATACTAAAAATTTAATTATATCGGTAAATTTCAACTGTAAATCTATTTGAGTTATATTATTGACCGTATTCTGCCAAATAGAACTATTTGAATACTCTGAATCAGAAATATCCATTTCCCAAGGCAACATAAAGGGACAACGTACAATATTTACTCAAGTATAACAGCCCAGTAGATGGCAAATGCATAATTAATTACAGTTGCTTAGTTCTATCTTGTAAGAGTCATTAATCTCTATTACATCAGTTCATATAAATGATTAACATATTTAATAAACAGGAAAATTTGAAGTAACGTCTTCTATCTTCCTCTCTTACATAATTTGTCTCAAAAGTCTTGGCATGGCTGTAAACTTTTATCTTAAACTTCAGAAGCATAAATGCTACAGAGTATTAAAAAATCACCTGAAAATTTATTTAAATTTTTTATTCATTCACTTTGTGTCATGAGTTTGAACAGTGCATTACAATGTTATCTTTCTGGTGCTGGTTTCTGGATGACCCTTTCTTAGCACAGTGTACTAGTAAAGAATTACCTAATCGGGTACCTCACTTAATCTCTTTCCTGTGATGTTATGTCAAAGCTGTTCTGTGTATGCATCAAAGTTTCAATCTTTGGACGATCTTAAATTTAGGATTATAAATAAAATCTCTCAGTCACTGAGCAGCGACTGATGAAAGTTTTTAGAAAGTCTGAAAATCTAGTACAGCTATACTTAGTGCAAAATAGTGTTACCTTTTAATAAGGAACAAAATTGTTACAACATTTTTAAAAATTAACTTTTTGAATGTTTTTTTTTTGTACATTTGTTTGTGTACAGTGCAACACAAGGTGTCCTCCAGAGGACACAGATGCCCCGTCCCTGCCCCCTACAGGGAGAGTGCTGAGCCATGTTACTTGCAAAAGGCATTCTGTTCTATGTGTAAACACAGGGGCTGGGGCAGTCCTGTTTGAGCAAGTTTGACAGGGGGCATAGGCCAAAAGTGGGTAAAAGCAGAGTTGAAATGGAGGCTATATGTTAATATGATGCATTCCTTTCTAAATTGCCAGGTTCACCAAGAGACAGGAAGCACACACCAGAATGAGAAGTACCATAAATTCAATAGCATCCTTTGTTGGTGTACAAAGTATAGCAACATGTGTGAATCCTTTAGCTGAAATCAAGAAGTCACTGTCACATCTGCTAATTCAATAAATTTGTGTTGGTATTTTTGTTACCCAGGATCAATAGATTTTCATATCCTAGAACTAGTCAGAAACTTCTGTGGTAGAAAATCAGTGCCTTCATTGTGAATATATTCAGTCTCATAATGAGAGGAAGATTATTTTTAGAAATAGGAAAAACTGAAAGAAAAAGTTTGGCATTTTTAAACATGGAAAAGAAAAGTTGAGCAATCTAACTTTTATGGTCTACTTTTATATTTTAAAAAACTGAGGAAACACAGTAATATCATCATTAAGATAAAAACATTAAGGAATAAGACTAAAAAGTTTTTTCAACAGAGATACAGAGGGAATTATGAAATAATGTTTTATAAGAACTGAAAAAATAACTAAAGAACCAGGCATAGATAATGTGAATTTTATTCCAATTATTATTAGATTCTCATGTTTAAGAGTTTTGAGTGTTTTTGTAATCCTCATTGAACTTTAATAAATGGATTATGTTCAAACTTTAGATTTTAGAAATATGTAGTAATAGAGAATCTCCCATCTGAATCATCGACTTCTCTGCCAGATATAATTTCTCATCATCCCTGGAACATATTCTGTATCTTTAAGTTACAAGTAAATCCATGTCTGTCAATTATTAGATTCTAATTACCCTTCAAAATTTTCTGAACAGCCACTAGGAAACAGAATGATGGAATGACTATTGAGTTAAAAGGAAATTAGACAAATACAAATAAATTACAGTTATTTTATGCTTCCATCACATTAGAAGGTGACTTAATAGTGAAAGGGAAAGAATCATATTGAAATAATGAAATCAGAGAGGGAATTCAAGCCCCAGAGGTGATTCCCCTAAGTTTATGTTAATGTTCACCTTGTGGGGGACCAAACATCAACTGGAAGAGTTTTCTGAAAACTGTTCCAGCTATTTTCTCATTTAAAATGTTCCAACTTTACTTGACCCATTAGTCATCATATTACTTACATTTATGATGTATTATGAAATCTATTACCAAAAACCCAATGGGTTCAATATGGCTTGTTATACTAAAATCATAACAGTTATAAAAGAAAACTTCTTTGTTAAGTGTTTCTTCCTTTGGAATTTTATTTGCAAAAGACTTAAGAATTTTAAGACAAGTAAGGCTTACTAGGAAAACATTCAATGCATACATGGGTGGCTATGTACAGATACAGCAATGGTGGTTTTTTATGCCTCACCTTAGAGGTAAGTGTAAAACTCAGAACTAACAAATCTATAACCATGCTTGACTTTATAGATTATAATAACCAATAAAAACATTTTTGTTACCAGGTCAAGATACATTTTTTCCCTTTTATTCAGCAATGCAAATTCAATACTTGTCACAGTGTCCAAATAAACGTATTTATGATGACAGTGGACATTGGAGACTGAATATTCACAGGTGTGGGAGTGAAAAAACCTGGAAGCTACCTAAGACAATGAATTCGACCTATTTTTGGCTGAAGATGTGAAATGTAAAGACCTTGGGGATGGCAGACATGAGTTTTTTTAATTAATGGTGGTATACCAAGTAGAACTGGGTAAATGTCCCATGTCCTGTGAGAGAAGCCTCAGAAACATGGACCAACATAGGCCCTGATCTACTAGCAGCAGTTCATGGTGTCTATCACTGGGATATGACATCAATCACTGACTTTTTGACTTTATTGTCCCCTCAAAACCACTACATAAAAGTTATGATTATAGAGTAGTTGCACTGTTTTTTTTTTAAGATGAATGCACTGAACTGGCCTCATCTCAGTGAACTTTTCTCCTTTATGCAGTAACCATACAAGATTAAATGCATCCTATTCTCTGATAATTCTGGCAGCTTTTTGTTGACTATGTCTTTTGTTTGTCTATTTTTTTTTGTTGTTGTTCTCAATAGTAGCATATACTCATCCTTAGGGACAATAGATACAACTTTTGGAAAAAGCCACATGTTGTTTAGAGACAAGTTTAATGAAAATTTTATTATCAAGCTAATTATGAAGAAAGGGAAGATCACTGGGACAACAGAGTGAATGGAAGTGAAAAAGAAAAGATTACTAAAGGAAGTGGGATTTAGGCTAAACGTAAAGGCAGCTCAGAATTAAGGTAGGCAGAGAAAAAGGGAACAAGGATTCCAGGCTGAGACAACACCACCATTAAAAACATATAAGAGTCATTTTACAGAGGCTCCCACTGAAAATGATGAGACAATCTGAGCATCATTAAAATAATGAGTTTTAAATAATACCAAATAACACCAATTCATTGGCCACCACTGGGAGATGTTAGAAAATCAACTCAATTTTGAAAATGGGTAAATAAAAGGAAAGAATTAAGCATTTATCATGCCTTTTTGCATGCACAATACTACTGAATAACCAAATGATGAGGGAATGTTTCTCTTTACAGAAGTATGGCAGTTAATATATGAAAAAGGAATAGTAGAAATAGACTATTACTGTTTACAACTTCCAAGGAATTTAGGTTTTGAGTATCAATGACTACTAACATCACAAAAACAGAGACATGTGCTTCCTTATGGAACAAAACAAAACCTCTTACAAAACGGTCTCACTTTAAAAACCAAATAAACCTGAATCACATTAAGACAAAACCCAGTTTATACGTAGGAAATGCAGAGGACAGGGGCATTGAGGGAAGTTCTGACTTGAATTGAGAAAAGTGGGTGCTCAATACTCATATGAATTTGACAGGAGAGGCTAATCTACTGATAGCAGAGGGGACATAACTATTAAGCAAAAGGAGAATATGAAGTTAGGGCTATTGGGAAACAGAATAAGGAAGTAATCAGTGCATACACCTATACCAGGGAGAAAATAAGCACAACAGAGGACCATCTCAATGGAAAAACTAAAAGGACATGGAGTAAAAGAAAGGATGAATCAGAGATGATAGTACAACTGTGAGAGGACATGGTTGGAATAATGCTGCCATCACTAGCAGTTGTGAATAAAATTGAACACAGCTGCATGTGTAGCTCAGTGGTAGACTGTCCCCCTAGCATGCACAAGACCATAGGCTCCATCCGTAGTACTGTTGGGGGGGGGACTGAACATTATACTGATGGAAGGGGTGAACAGTGTGAGGGGAGAGAGGTTTAATTTGATGTAAACATGTTAAACTACAAAACTTATCTACTAGGCAGATGAAGAAAGAGTCCTGGAGTTGGATAATCAGTCTTAACTAGAGCTAGGCATTTGGAAATTTTTAGCATAGAAGAAATACGTGAGGCTACTGTACAGATACAAGAACAGAAGGTTTAGGAAGGCAATGTTAGAGAGTTAGGCGGAAAAGATCTGCATGTAAGCAAGACAGTTAATGTTCTTTTTCTCTTCCTCCTTAGCCTACTCTATGTTCCTGGAAAGATGATCTCCAATCACTCATTCTCTTCTGCAGAGGAAAGAATTCTGACAGAATTAGGCTCTATGAAGAAATTAAAAAGTCTAAATAATTCCCAATGATATCACTGGTACTCCAGTGATATCACTAATATGGGGGCAGTTTATCACCTCGTCACTCCTACAACCAGCTTCTGTGCCTCTTGGGGTCCTATTAGCCAAGTAGCAGAGAAATGTGCTCTCCTGAGGGACAACTGTAACCTAGCTCTTCAAAGCAGATTTAAGCCTCTTCATTCTACAGTGTGGAAAAGGAATTAATATGGCTTACTGATTATATGATGGAAAATTTGGTATTAAAATAAAGGTTGTTTTCTGAGTAAAATAAAGCTTATTTAAAACATAAGCTTGTTAAAAGCCATCCATTTTTCTCGTTTCTCTTTAAAATACAAGTTATAGGTAACAAACAAACAAACAAACCCCCTAAGGTTGAGATAATGAATGGATTTCCTGTATTTTAAATCCTGGGTCCATTTCCTGTCTGACATCCTGACATTCACTTTACTGTTTCATTTTGAAAAATCATGGGGAAAATAAACTATGATAATATAATGTTGATGCTGGAAACTGGAACCAATAAAACTCAGGAAATGTAAAAGATGTCACATTAGTATGACTATAAAACTGAATTAATCTAGAAGCAGAACTCTAGTGCTTAGAGTCTGGGCCTTATCCCTGTTTCTAGAAAGAAGAAAAAGGCCAAAGAGTTAAGTAGCAGGGCAATATTAAGAGAAATAAGTTAATTAAAATCAGTTTAAGATCTTTTCTTTCACTTTGAATCTTCTTGCCTTTAAAAATCATATTATTTAGTCTTCACTTTCTTCTCCAGAAAATGTTAGGATGCCATTTAGGTCACCTTTTTCAGGTATCCTAGTCCCCTTTAAACAGTCACCTTTAAGATATGTCTGAATTCCTACTGAGTAAAGAATTTAGTAGTAACAGAATATAAAAGAAGAGTTTACCAAGGAAAGTTAAAACATTTCAAAAACATATTTTGGTGTAAACAAGTTAAAATTCCAACTTTGTTATTATTGTTAGGTGCCATTGAGTCGAGTCCCACTCATAGTGACCCTATGTACAGCACATCAAAACAACTCCCTATTCTGTGCCAGGCAGAATTTGGGGTAAACAAGTTAAAATTCCTACTTTATATTCATATAAATAAACTTATCTGAATGGTTTGTTACTGTACCTGAAAAGGCTTTTAATACTTTATAGCATTTAAGTACACATTTTCATTTAAATTAAAAAGGTTTGTAGAAATACAGTAGTGTTAAGAAATTTTTAAAAAGTAGAACCTAAAATTATAACCTATAAAGCAGTAAGTTAATCCATAAAATATAACAAAATAATATTCAAAACAGGATTATAACCAATTAAAGCCAAACAGATTTTTAAAACAAAAACCAAGTAAAACCAGAGGTGAAACTAATCCAAAACTAAAACAAAATTAGAAAAACTGAAAATTACCTAAGTAAGTTAACGAACAAGTTGAATAAGATGAAACGAAACAAGTTATTTTACTAGGAGAAGACAACATAGGTAGCTATGTGCTTCAACTACAGATGCTATGTACATTAAACTAAAAGAAATGTGAAACTGCATTCATAACTATATGTTTGATATAACCATGTTATTTATATTATGTAATGAATGAGGTACCTAAACATTAGTTTATAATAAACCAGAAATGACTTGGGAATGTTGTCACCATTTCGCATTTTTGTTCTTACCATTTAAATGTCATTTCATGGCTACAGTGACAGAGGCACAAATTTTTTGCACAAGAACAAGGACAAAAAAAATAAATAAATAAGCCAAGGAGCTCAAATGTTTTTTCAAATGACCCTGAGTTAATTAGAAAAATCTGCACCCTTACCAGTTCTTCTCACGTGTCAGCTCTCATTAAATTAAAAAAAAAATCTCATTTCAAAGTTAAAGAAATTCTATGGTTAATAAAACTTTTAAACTGGGATCAAGTGGGCACATTCCTACATTTCTATATGATGTCATACCAAACGGTTCACAGCTGAATCTGAATTTGCAAGAAGTATGAATGATTTTTCAATATAAGAAGTATCTGATCTAACACTAATTTTTTCTCTGTAGGCTAACTGTGCTGGGAACAGGTGGCCCTGCTTTCAATTACGGAGGACTAGCTAGCATGCCAGTGTGAGGCCTGGATTAGTTCACCTTCTCACGGGGAATTTTCCTTGGTTGGGAATGGATTTATTATGGCTTCACACATGGAATAGAGCTCATGTCAGCTGAGGGCAGTGACACATCATATGATTCAAATTAACCTGCTGTGGACTGTTCCGCAGGGCTTAGATTGTGTATTAAAATGACGACATTTTAAAAACAGCTTGAAAGAAACCGGGATTGCTGAACTGCAATGGTTCCAATTTGTTCCAACTAATCTATCACCTGCTGGAGATATTATTCTAGTGGGTTTCTGGTAGCTGCTGTTTTCCAGGTTTCTCCAAGCCACTGACCTTGCTAATGGGTACATTTGTTGCCTCTGAAGGAAGAAGGTGAGACTTGGGAGAACTTTGAAGGAGTTTTTGATGTAGAAGTTTGGACCTACCATTTTAACAGAGGAAATGAGGGAATATTCAAGAATCCTGAGTTATTTTTTCCAAATGCAAATGCTAAAGAGCAGTATTTGTATTAACTTGTTTAGAGAAAACAATTTCTAAAAAAAAAATCTGAAAGACTAAATTCAAGAGATGTTAAGTTTGTATCTTTTTGGAAAAAAAATGGTTAGGCAGTTATAATTAGTATTTCCTTTACTTTTTAGAGTCAGAACTTTTATTGTTACTGTAACCTAAATTCAATAGCAAGACAAGAGTAGATGAAAGTGTCTATCTTTAGAAGAAATAAATTTTAGGGGAGGATAAATAGATGTGTGTACAGATCTAAAAACTAACGGCAAAAAAGATTCTTAATGCTAACTCTTAATGATAATATGACATAAAAATTATAAGTATTATTTGTAGTACCTTCATTACTACTTGTAATACTTCTTTTTGTTTTTTCAAGGGAAAGGAATGGTATTGGGGCATATTATAAGCTGAAATTGGTTCCTCAGGTCCCAGCAATAAATGATATTTCTCTTAGTGTCCTATTACCTAAAATATGGAAAAATTACAGTTTCTTAGAGTGGTTTCTAATTCAGGGGAGTATTATCTCCTTATCTACTCTAATTAATAAAATGTGTATAGCAGGGAAAAAATTTTTTTCTAATATAGTAAATAAATTTAAGAGCATTTCAAGGCTGTTAGGGTAGTGTTTTAGAGAAAATGCCACAGACTTGGTATATCATTCATACTAATTTTTCCTTACTTTTGATTAAAATGTTTTACAATTTGAAGAACTTCATTCATTCATTATGCATTTTGCCTGATGGTCCAAAATAAAAGCGCTATTCTAAAAGCCATTCTTCTTTCTTTGTATTACTTCCCTCACTTGTGCCCCCAAATTTTTGAGGTATGGCTCTCAAAAACGGCTACTGATGCTCTTGGAAAAATCATATGTGATGAGAAATCATATATGTTTGTGTGTATATATCATATATATGTCAGATATATCATATATATGATATATAATCTATGATATGCATCTATGTATCTCATATACGTCATATATATCATATCTCTATATCTATCTGGGGCTGGGATTTAGCTCAGTGGGTAGAGCGCTGCGCTGCAGTCTCTGAGGCCCTGAGTTCAATTCCCAGCACTGCAAAAATGGGAGAAGGGCCTGGCAATCCACTTCCAAGGCAATCCCGAAGCACTCAGCCATCGAAAACCCTATGAGGGTTGCTATGAGTCAGATACAGACTCGACGGCACCTAACAACTACAACAACAATCTATCTATCTATCTATCTATCTATCTATCTATCTATCTATCTATCTTGGGAGAAGGATGTGTAAATTCACTCCCAAAGCAATCCTGAAACAATTAGCCATTGAAAATCCTATGGGGCCACCCTGCGTGGTGGCCCATGCCTGTAATCCCAGCAACTTGGGAGGTGGAGGAAAGAGGATTGTAAGTTTGAGACCAGAGACAGTCTGCATAATTTAGCGAGATCCTCTCTCAAAAAGTTAAAAAATAGGCTGAGGGTGCAGCCCAAACTCTAGTACCACCAAAAAAAAAAAAAAAAAAAAAAAAAAAAAAAAAAAAAAAAAAAAAAAAAAAAAAAAAAAAAAAAAAAAAAAAAGAAAAAGAAAAAAAGAAAAGAAAAGAAAAGAAATTCCTGGGGTGGTGGAGGTGGCAGGATCACTATGAGTAAGATCCTAACAACAACATACGTGTGTGTGTGTGTGTGTGTGTATATACACACACACACACACATATACATACATATATATGTATATATATATATGTTGTTGTTGTTGTTAGGTGCCATCAAGTCGGTATCTGACTCATAGTGACTCTCATAGGGTTTTCAATGGCTGTTTCAGGATTGCCTTGGGAGTGGATTGCCAGGCCCTTCTCCCATTTTTGTGGTGCTAGGAATTGAACTCGGGACCTCAGAGACTGCAGCGCAGCACTCTACCAACTGAGCTAAATTCCAGCCCCATATGTATGTGTGTATGTATGTATATGTGTATATATATATCCTGCAGCCATACCTCTGTGGCATCTGATCCCATCAGATCTCTGAAGCCAAGCAGGGTCAGGCCTGGTTAGTACTTGGATGGGACACCGCCTGGGAACACCAGGTGCTATAGGCTTGGGAGACAGACCTGGCAACCCACTCCCAAAAATCAGTCCGCCACTGAAAACCCTATGAATAGCAGAGAAGCACTGACAATAGTGTTTACCCTGATGTATGTAGGGTCGGTATGAGTCGGATACCAACTTGACAGCAACTAAAAACAACAACAACAACACCACACACACACACACACACACACACACACACACACACACACACACGGTGTATGTGCCACAAATGTGTACACATCTTGTCATTGTTGTTAGGTGCTGTTGAGTCGGGTCTGATTCATAGCAACCTTCACAGGGATTGCTTTGGGAGTGAAATGCCACATCCTTCTCCCATATACAAATCTGAAGAGATGTTATCTATGTGGTACTTTTTGATATTGAATTGAATTCTGGTGGGAATGTGTAATATGATGTTTGCTCAAAAGATAGCATTAATTAAATGAATGTAAGCATATGATGCAGTCTCAGAACAGAAAATGGAAAGATTTCATCCCAAGATGTATATACATTTTTGGCATATGTACATACAATTTCTTACAAAGAATTTTGGTAAGAGTCATATAAAACTTTGCTACAAAACTATAGTCCCCAGACCAGCAGCACCCAGTGAACTTGTCAGAAATGTAGAACTTCCTTTTTTTTTCTTTTTTTTCTTTTTTTTGCAGTACTGGGGTTTGAACCCAGGCTTTTGCACTTACATGCTTTGCAAGTGCTGTACCACTGAGCTGCATCCCCAGTCCCATTTATTTTTTAATTTTTTGAGACAGGGTTTTGCTAAATTATGCAGACTGCGTCTGGTCTTGAACTTGTGATCCTCCTGCTGTAATCCCAAATTGCTGGGAATACAGGCAGGCGCCATTGCACCTGGCCCAGAAATGTAGAATTTAAAGCATAACTTCTCGAACTATTAAATCACCGTTTGCATTTTAACACATTCCACAGAGATGCTTCAAAGGCAGACCCAAGTTTGAAAAGCACTGCTGGAGAATAATTATTTCATATTTAATTACCTGAAAATTTGAATCACTATTATTAAATACATATGAAATCAGAAATAGTATATATTTAATTCCCAATTTTGAAAAGTATCTTAAGAAACACAAAAGTATAACTACTTTTAAAAATCACATTTCTACTACATAGTCTTAAATGCTAGAATTATAAACATATAACCTTTCATTCCTACATTGGCATTTCTCTTAACATCAATTTATTTGGTTGCCTTGAAAATGTGGTGCTTAATCTACCACTGACTTGCACATTCCATCCCTTTTGCAAACAAATTAACCAAGTATAAACTAGAAGAGAACTTCTCAGCCAAACTGAAAGATTACTTCAAAACAAAAGAAAGATGAGGCTAAAAAGTGAAATAAGTAAACCCAGTTTCCCTGTTACTCCTCCATGAACTAATCGTATGTTCTTACCCCTTGTTACCTATTCTAACATGTTCAGTCTTTCATACATGAACAACTCTATAACCAGGAAATGTCCTTCAACTGATGTATTAAAAGAAAGCATTATATCATAGTTTCAATGGCAGATGTTTTTTTCTTTCTTAGTGGTACATAAAATGATTTTTCTGTGATTGATGGTGGTTTGGATTCAATGAAATATGGTCCTTCACACTTACTAACCAAGCACTAGGACTCACACTTCTCCAGTATAGCTCTCTCACCCCAAAGGCTTTTTACAACACTTTAATGACTTCTTTATCGTTCATTATCAAATCTTTACTTTTTTTTGATGCTTTGAAATCATGTGTAAATATTCATCATGAATATTCATTATCATCACTAGCAATGGAGACACATGCTTAAGAAGAACTGGAGTCAGGGCAGGCAGTTTCCAGCTCTATTCAGTCCAGACCTCATGACTGGCCTCCTCCACCTGTAGTTGTGCGCATCTTAAGTGCACTCATATGTCACAACACACACACCCTGGACATGGGATATCTTCCTTCATGAAAATTCATGCTCTGCAGAGTTGTTGCTGGAGATTTTAGGATGGTGGAATGTCGCCGTTTTTAATTCTTAATGAAGAAGCTAATATTGTTTTGATGACTAACACATTCTGAAGCATTGTAAGTATAATAAAAACAAAACTAAAATATGATAATTTCTATTAAATAAATGGCTAAGACCACAACAAGGAGAAGAATAGCACCAGAGGAGGAACATAAGATAAAGGATGAGAAAAAGAACAGGATAAGGGAGGAGGAGAAGGAAAAGGAGGAGAAGAGAAATATTTATGCTAAAATTAGTGTAGTACAGATATTAAGATCTACTCTTTAGAATCATAAAGACCCAGGTTTTCAAATGGCTCTTCTATCACTGTGCCCTTTGGCAATTTATTCACTTCTGTAGGTCTTAGCTTCCTTACCTACAAGACAGAGAGAATTATAGTACCTATTCCTTGTGTCTTTATGAATATGTAAAGCATATTTTGCTAGCTGTAGCTATCTATCTAAAAGTCAGTGCTATGTTTCAAGCATTTTCTTAGCCTTTTGAAATAAGTGTATTTATCTAAACTATGTTTAACATCTTATGTATGTATATCATGTATCCCACCCAGCCACACATCCACTCATCCATTCATCCATTTTATTTTCTTCATATAAGGTAGGGAAACTGATGACAGAAGATTAGATAATGTGTTTAAGGTCATACAACTGGTTAATGGAAAAGATAGAAACAAAACATTGGTTCTTCAGCTTCCAGTCAACTGTTCATTAACTGAACTTTGGTCAGACTAGTTGTTGTTGTTGTTAGGTGCCGTCGAGTAGGTATCCGACTCATAGCGACCCTCTGTACAACAGGGGAAACACTATTGTCAGTGCTTCTCTGCTGTTCATAGGGTTTTCAATGGCAGATTGATTATTGGGAGCGGGTTGCCAGGTCCTTCTCCCAAGCCTACAGCTTCTGGTGTTCCCAGGTGGTCTCCCATCCAGGTAATAACCAGGCCTGACCCTGCTTAGCTTCAGAGATCTGATGGGATCAGATGCCACAGGGCTATGGCTGCAGGCTTGGTCAGACTAGAGGTAATTTTTAATGCACATTTATATTTTCCTTTTGACCTCCAGAATAGGCAGCCTGAAGAGAGTACACGTCTGGAAAACAAATGAACTATTCCTTTTTGGGAAGGGATGTCAAAATTACTTAAAAGATCCCATATGTATGCTGGTATATTCACATGGAAAAATATACATGCATTTGAATTATGACTTTCTTACCTGGTCCATTAAGAAAGTCTTTAATTTGTAGTGTTACAAGGGAAGGTGGGATACCACTTTTGCTATCTGTTTCTCCAGGCACTGTCTGTAGCCACACAGTGCTGTAATCAAGGGCTTCAGGCAGAGTCTTCCCAGGATCTAAAGTGAGAAAATTGAAATTAAAAACATTGATCATATCACAAATATGTCATTTTGGTGTATGCATCTGAGTCGATAAACAAGAGAAAAATGGTTATTTATATGCAAACTTCATTGTTTCCTTTATTTGTACATCATACAGTGTACAAGTATTTGAATTAAAAATGATAAACTATGTCTATACAAGGTAGGATGACAAAACTGTGTTTTTCAGAACTAGGCCAAAAAAGAAAAAGACATTTCTATTCTTTACCATTTTTGAGTAAAGTGTCTGAACTTTGAGCTGCTATTAAGAGTTTAATAATTGGATTTTATTTAAAAAATGTGATTTTTGGAAAGAGAAATGGGCAACCTTTTCAGCTTAAAAAACAGCATATACATGGTCAAAGATGCAGTGGTTTAGAACTACTCAAGGGTTATTTGATCTGTCTTAGAGTTTTACTGATATTACAATCACTTTTTTACTGCTAAGGTTTTTGAAGTTAACTTCACTAGCTTCCCTATGACTTTCTTTAATGATAAAAATTGGTCAATCTTTTACCAGTCCCAATTGTAACTAAAAATTCAGTTTTTTTTCTGTTTTGACTTTTTTTTTTCTGTCTAGTAACATGTATTTTTTACAGTTTCTGGTTAATATTATTTTTAAAAAAGCATATTTTGGCTATTGGTGATGGCAGACAATTTGCTTTATAATGTTTGGAAATATACAGTTTTTATTGATATAGTTCTAAATAAAAATGACTGCTGTATCTTGGGATACAATGTATTAGGCTTTTTAAAAACTTCTAAATATTCACAGTTTTTCTTTAGTCTCATGATTGTTTTATTATTTGTGTTTTAATGGTCTCTGAAAGTCAAGTTTATAAGGATGTTCTTGCCATAGGCCCCATCTATTCTATTTTCAATCTATCTGAAAAGTGTTATTAAAATGTTATTTATTTTAGGTTTTATTGATTGGACTACTTTCAAGAATAGCATTTACATACATTGTATTATATTCAACATATGGTTATATAATATTACTGTCATATGTGAGCTGGCTATATAAATTCTGCCTTGGAATTTGTATTTCTTGACCTTATCATGTGATCCTTATGAAATTTGGCACATATGAACCTTTATGTGATTTCAAAGAAAATACTGAAAGCAATTGATCATGACGTTAGATCTATGTGGTAAAGATCAAACACTAAGCTAGTGCATTCTTCCCTTTTTATATGATCAATGAATTTAAAGCAGTGAGGATATGCATAGTAGATCCATTACATCGTAACACTATACTATTCTCTCTTTTAAATACAATGGTCAAGTCTGGTGAAAGGATGATAGAAATCTGTTCCTGGTAGGCTCTATACTCAGTGTGTGGGAGCTGTGTAACTTTTTAGGACCTGCCTATTTCTAGGGTCTTACTCACCATCAAATTGGTTTTACCAAGTATGTAGTACTTGCTAGATCTTTATGAGGAGACATGATTTTTCATTTTAAAAACAATAGAGAAAATAATTATCTAACAGAAAAATCACAGGTATAAGTGATAAATAACAACAAATACTCAACAGATGAATTAAAAATAATGAACAGAGATGAGTTAAATTAATGTAGAAGCAGTACTATTTGTAAAAGCTGGCAAGTAAAACTCTTGTTGTTAGGTGCAGTTGAGTTGGGTCTGACTCACAGTGACTGAAGGTATAACAGAGTTTTCAATGGCTAATTGTGATGGGATTGCTTTGGGAGTTGACTGCAGGACCTTCTCCCATTTTTGCCATGCTTGGGAATCAAACCTGGGGCCTCTGAGAGCACAGAACAGCACTCTACCAACTGAGCTCAATCCCAGCCCTAAGTAAAACTTGTTGTTGTTGTTGTTGTTGTTAAATGCTGTTGAGTTGGGTCTGATTCATAGCGACCCTCATAGGGTTTTCAATGGCTGTTTTGGGATTGTTTTCAGAAGTGGACTGCCACATAGGATAAGTAAAACAACTAATATGAATTGCATATTCAATTATATGAAGCTGGAAAAATTGCTATACTTGTGGTATTTTAAAAAATACAATCTATTTTCTATACTTTTCTAGGGATAAGGATTCTAAATAGCAGGACAAAGTATACCATGGAAACGTATATTAACCAGCACATTATACATTAGCAATAAAACACCAAAACTGGAAAACATAAAAGACTGACATACTGCTATATGACCATATAAAACTTCTGTCAAAAGATAACATAAATAACAAGTCAGATAACAACAAAGGTTTGCAACATACATGCCAGTGACAGGGAAGAGATATCAATATATTAAAACTCACACAATCAACATGTTGCTGTTCTTAGGTACCATGGAGTTAGATGCCAATAGAAAAATTAGTGGAGGATAGAATAGGCAATAAAGACAATTAATAAACAACACTTAAAGAAAAACAAATGGCATATAATCATTAAAAGATACTGTTTTAGCAATAATCAAATAAAACTGAAAAATAAGGCAGAAAATTTTATATATAAGATTGACTAAGACTAAAACACTTGATAATTGTTGTTGGTGGTTTGTGTTGAGATGCTCACTCTCCTCCAATAGTGAGAGGTCTTTATGAAGGGTAATTTTCATAATATATTACAGAAATTTAAATGTACACATATTTGGTCTAACTAACTTGTAGAAATTTATTCTAAAGGAAAAATCAGGTAAATGTAAACATACACATACACACTGTGCAGACTTGTTCATTTTTCTACATGGTTCTTTTTCGTATTGATTTGTTATTTCATCTTAGTATGCTAGCTATCCTCCTGTATTAAATGCTTGTTGCATGCAAATTTTTTAAAACTAGATGTGGGAAAAAATCTATCAACTTTTATTTCACAAATTTATCCCTGGGTAATTATATATATTCCTATAGTTTCTTGAAGCATTTTTAAGATTTCTTTTTTCCCTTTCATGTTTAATCCCTCTGAAGTCTTGCTTCATGTAAAACAAGAAAAACCTGCTCTTAATCAGGGATATACAAATTAAAATGAGAAATACAAGTTTTCTTTTATTGAAATATATAAATGATTAATTGTATGTTGTGTTGGGGTGGAGGAGAAATGGGTCCTCCCACGTATAAGAATGCATATGCAGTATTTTTGCATAGGCAGGGAAAGGGTTACGAGTGATTGTTTATCATAATTCTAAATACCTATGCCCTCGGAAACAGAAAAGTCATCTGCAGCACTCTACTATCTGAAAGACATATTTAAAAATATATAGATAAATGTTTGAAGAAGTTGAATAGAGTATCATTTGGAATGTTAAAAATATGAGAAAAAAACAAAATATTCATGTAAAGAGAAATGGTAAAATAAATTATGACTACTATGACTACTGCATAGAAAACTAAGCTGCTAATGAAGAATGGAGCAATGCAGAATGTACTGGTATAGAAGACCTTCAAAGTGTATTGTTTAGTGAATAAAATAGTGAAATAGGACACTAGGTTTAATAAATTCAAATGTAAAAAACCTATTTCCACACAGGAAATAGGACACTAGATTTAATAAATTCAAATGTAGAAAACCTACCTGCATACATACAAACATACATATATCCATATAGACTTTTATTTTAAGTACCAGAGGATGAGCATCTTTGGATGCTCCTAAACATATGCTGATATATAGACCTGAAAGTTATTCAGGACTGAAGACAAAATAGGACTCTCTATGGATCACTTTGGAAAATTAAAAGGGAAAAATTTTTTTTATTAGAAATTTTTAATGTACATCATAATGCGATTCATTTTGACATGCTTTTCATTGTGACAATTTTCATATATGCAATTTGATAAGCATTATTCATATAGGTTACCCCTTACCCTCCTCTATGTTCCCCCCTCCCCCGTCCCATCTAAGTTTCCCATCCAAGTCTTCTCTATCTTTTACTATATAGTATTTTTCTATATGTCCTTGGGTTCCATTTCTGTTTAAGTAGAAACTTTTCCTGTAGTGGTCTTTGTTTCTATCTTGTTAGAACAATTACATGCGATTTCTAGTCTATTTATATTGACCTCATTCTTATCTTCCCTCCCCCCCTTTTAATGTGATCTGACCTTTGAGTAGGATTTTTCCTTCTTGTAATTTTGAGTCAGCTCTCTCATATGAGTGAGAACATGTGTTGTTTCTCTTT